>OY744605.1:49060078-49170078 GCA_963556255.1 Allolobophora icterica
CATTCTGCATTCTTGCTCTAGCCAAAAGTGAGTATTAGGTATTTCTCATGACCTGATGTTCTAGACGTATTTATTTTTTAAATAATATAGACGCTTTAAAATGCTAAGCAACCTGTAGCCATTGATATGTTCATTTATTCATTCAGTGAATGTATAACTACTTTCAGCTCATTCATGTGCTGTATGTGCTCCTGTCAAGTGCTTGTTTCTTCTGTATAACTGATATTCTAGGTGATGTTTCTTAACGAACTTGAGGAAATTCTTGACGTCGTGGAACCCTGTGAGTTCCAGAAAGTCATGGTACCACTGTTTCGGCAGTTGGCCAAATGCGTATCAAGTCCACATTTCCAGGTCTATAGTGATTTTAATGAGATTTTGTAAAATTTGATTTCGCTCTATAGAAATTTTCTGTCAATTTATTCACTGCAGAGCATTTGTATTAAGAGTACGTGACTTAGCAATTTATGAGATGATTCATTTGACATAGATTTTAGTTTGGTTTACTTTATATGATTTTTGCGATTGAAGACTGTCCAGTTTATCTTTTGTCAGTCATTGCTGTTGGCATTGCACAGTTGGTGTTCAGTGTGCGCGCATATTAATGTAGATCGTCATAACATATTCGAATCAAAACAAGTGTTTATCACAGTTTTTTAACCCCTTTAACTAGTTTGGAAATAATTTTTTGTTAACTCTCGCCTAGGGTGGAATTTTTTCGAAAAGTTTATTCTCAGATATTGTTATAATGATGCTATGATTTTTCTGGAAATAATTCCATAAGTTTTTTGCATTATACCATCACCCAAAAAATGGATCCTGCATAGCATTCACATCAACCTTGCGCCCAGGTGAACCAGTAAATAGTTGGCTAACACATGGAAAATGGTCTCGGTCGCACCATGCAAAAGGAGAAACAGCTTCGTAATCGACTGTTTCCTGGCTGCCATCACTATCATCATCACTGTTCTCACTAGAACTTGTGGTATTACGAATGTCATCTCCGCTGTCTGCAAACCCAGACGAACTTTCACTTTCTTCTAACAAACGTGTTATTTCCTCCCTAGACAAACCACTTTTACGACCTGCCATTTTGACCTACAATACGGCCATGACGACAGCCGGTTAGTAGCCGCCAGTGACCACGTGGCTAGGCCAAGGTTACCCCAGGAGTGCTACAGCATGTGCTATGACTCCCTGTGCACAACAGACATGACCTAACATTAGCCCGAGTTAACTCGGGATCCACGCTATGGCAACGGATTCTCCAGCCCGAGTATACTCGGGATCCACGCTAAAGGGGTTAAACAAACTTCCCAACTTCAGAAGATGATGTCTAGATGATTTTCCTCAAGACATCAATTGAATTGAATCCCCTTTTTGTACAACTGCTATTTCAAGAATTGTCTGTTATTGCGTTTACACAATTCTACGAATACGCTCCCTGACCGGTGTTCCACTGTTATAAGCACACCTCTGCCTTAACCAGCACTGTAACAATATATATGTATAATTGCATATAATACACACATATACATTTATACATACAATTACTTGTAGGCTTACACAATTGTATTCGATGCATGGCTATATAAATGTTTTGTTGTGATACATCTGTGCTCGGTGTCCACTTTGTGTGTGACTGGACATATGTTGGTGTATTGTCAAAGTGACAGAAGTTGAATGATGTTCACTTAAAGAGTGTTTTGCTTGCAGGTGGCAGAACGAGCGTTATACTTGTGGAATAATGACTGGATCATCAGTCTTATAAGTGAGAATGCTGCAACTCTGGTTCCTCTCGTCTTTCCTGCTCTCTATCAGAGTAAAGAACACTGGAACAAGTTAGTTGACATGAACTGTACTTATCCAGTTAAGTTCTTACTGTGTGCACTGTTGAACTTGCTTGCTCAGCGATCCAGTTGGTTTAGGTTTTAGCATCTCATTGACTAATGAAGGCAGACACTTCTCTGTAGTCATATATTTTGACTTTGATACTAAGGAGTCATAGGCATAGGCGTAGACTCTGGGGGGTCAGCCGGGGCACGCCCCCCCCCAATAATTGAGGAGTCGGGGCAATGCCCCCCAAAAATCGAGAGGAGAATTTCTTCAAATATTAAAATATTATGTTTCAATACAGTCAAATTTCTTCAGAAACAGAAAAACAGAGACACAGAACTGAAATACTATCAGAAATCCATAATGGAAACAAAGATTTATTTTTATCTTCAATATCTTCAATGTGAAACAAATTTACATGTAAACAAAACACCCATTTCATACGCATTAACGTAACACCGGAAGCCTTTGCTGACCGTCCAGACCAGAGGTGAAGAAAGCTTTTTCGGATTTTGCTTTAAACAACAACAAAAAGAAAACCACAAAATTTATTTTTGTTTAAACAAATAAATTTCTTATTTTTGTAGAAGTTATTTTAATAGCATTGATTAAATGATTTAAAATTTTCGGAAATCGCAACTGAATTTACTGAGTTGGAGCTCTTGTTCATGCCATTTTTCATGGTTTTTATGATCCGAAATCAGAAAAACTTAAAAACACACAAAACAACAAAAACCATTAAAACTAAAAAACCGAAAAACAACAACAAACAACGTTTCATCTTGAAAAAACTTTTTTTGCACCACTGGTCCGGACCCCATGCCCCACCAATATTTTGCCCCACCAATATTTTGGACAAGTTTACGCCAGTGGTCATAGGACTTGGCTGGATAAGTTTAAGACAGAGTGAGATTAGCAAAAAAGGATAATTACTGCATTTGAACTATTAGTTAAAAGTTATTGACTTTTCCAACAATCTGCAGAAGGGTGAGTTTGTATTGATTCCACAAAATCCACAGATCAGCAAATAAAGCAAATGTTGAAGCATATGTACATGTATCAACATTTGCTTTCATATGTATTTTTGTGATCTGTACCTTTAGTTCAGTCATAAAAGCCTTTTGGCATTTTCTTTTGGTTGATCTGGCACCCAGAAAAAGGAGTGTAAAGATGCAGTCTGCTGTCTGTATTTACAGGACGATTCATGGCCTGATCTACAACGCTTTGAAGCTGTTCATGGAGATGAATCAGAGGCTGTTTGATGAATGCACGCAGATGTTCAAGATGAGAAAACAGACGTTAGTGTTACAACTTAGTTAATTGTATATGCAGTGCCAACACTGTACTGGAATTGGTCGGCTGTGTCAGTCAGATGATGCTATTGCTCGATGAGTATTTTCTTTGACAAAAACTAATGTCCTTCATGTTTTGTAACTGTTGAACCATTAGTGTTCAATGCTGGAATTCTTACGGATACTTCGTCAGTTCAGTTTCTCTTCATGTCGTTGGCATATTGCTATTCTTGCATGTAGTCGTTAACCAAAGAATTTATAAAGAATTTATAGTCTTTGTATACCAGCTTAATATAGGAAGTAAACAGCAAGTCATGTGATACACTGACCTCACCATCCAGGATCTTGGGATTTGTTCATTGCCTGCTTAAGGGTCAAAACGGACACAGAAGTTTTATTTACTTGTAAGAAACTGTTGCTGTTTTCTCTGGAAAAAAACAGAAAATGTAGACATTTGCCAACTGTAAACTAAACTGTGCAGCTTTGATTTCTTAGAGAAAAAGAGAAGTTGAAAAATCGTGAAGAAGCTTGGAACAAAATATTACATCTTGCAAAAGAAAATTCACAGGTGAAAACTGATTTTAGCATTCACTGACTTTGTATTACATATACCAGTGAGGTGTATGTAAAATGCTTGACTGAAGTATGTTATATTGCATCGTGTAAACTTCTGATGTTCTGATGTATTGACTTCTGTTTCATTGAGTTCTTATGCTGTTGTGACATAATATATGTTATGATGTGAAGAGTTTGTGATTATTCTTTCCTTTAGTAACTCTTCCCATGAGAATGTTATGTGTCAGAATGAAATGTGTTATGCTGAAGTTTGGAGTTTAAATTCTCTCGGCCAAATGGTTTAAACTTCAGAATTGTTTTGTCTACAGTTAAGCTGCTGTAGGTGCTAAGCAGACTGCCATGATAATATTTATGTAATATGTTTCTTAGAATTGTTTGCTTGCTCTTTTCTGTTTTCAGTATGAATTGTTTCTAAATCAAGGAATTGATGGTCCACCATTGTTAACTATGGAGGGTGTCAACAACACAGCGACAGATGAACCATCCGACATCGACATGGAAAAGCTTAAAGCCGAAGCAAAAGAGGCAAATTGCACCATATTGATTTCAAATCTCTTTCAGCCATCTCTTTCCATTTGTACTTACAAAAACCTAGCATACCTCGTTCAGTCATGGTGTATGCGACTTTTATCACTTTCTTTTACATTCAGCATTTGGTGTACTGTGTAGATATTTAGACAAAACTGAATTCTTTGATGTTGTTTGTATGCATTTATGTATCTAGCCAGTAAATATAGCGCTTTTTAACTGATATTTGTAAAGAATATAGTTATAATGTTTACTGTATGACTATCCTTCAATTGAGGTAACTTTGAGTATGGTTTGCATTCCATAAAATTACTGTATGAATATCCTTTGATGGAAGTAACTGAATATGATCATCATTTAGAACAGGGGTGGGCAAACTACGGCCCGCGGGCCGGATCCGGCCCCCCAACACTTTTAATCCGGCCCCCACAGTTCTTCTGAAAATAAAAAAAAAATCAGACCGCGAGAAGTATTCTTCGTTTATCTACCGTGGTGTTGCTCTCTTACTATTTCAGTCTCGTCTTTTATAGTAACTCTATGTATTAACTCTACCGATCTGCCCTACTTCCCCGCAGAGGTGTTTGCACACGATCTGTACGCAGAAGTGAAATCCTTTCAAGTAGCCTGCCGTAAAGCTAATGTTGCTTTCGAAGCAGATGAAAGAAAAAATTACGAACACTTTCCTACCCTCCAGTTGCAAACTGTCACAGCAGAGTTTGCAGAAAATAATATAGCCTTTAGTTGTCAAATTTGAAAGAAGAGTTCTCCAGACGATTTGCAGATTTTAAATCAATTGACACTGAATTTACTTTGCTTAGCCTACTATACCGTTCACTTTTGACATTGACAACTAGCTCCTACGGAACTTCAGCTGGAGTTAACCGACCTACAAAGTACATTGTTCTCAAAGAGCAGCTTAAAGGATCAGACCTGATAACATTCTTTCCTTCACTCGGAAAGGAAAAATTCTCAAAATGTACAAAATTTTACTTTAAAACTGTTTGTGTTATTTGCATCCAGTTACACCTGTCAACAAAGATTTTCAACTATGAAGATAAACAAATCCAAGTACAGACCTAAGTTAACTGGTCTAAACTTGAACTTAAACTGCCAATTGCAGCCAGTGCAATCACTCCGGATTGTGGGAAACTTGTTTATGCATGTCATAGTTGCATACATCTCACTATAGTAACAGCCAAAGTATATTTACAAAATTATAAACAAGTAAACTTATTTTCATGTTAGTCGTTATTAAAAGGTAAAAATTTGTTACACGGCCCTCCGAATGTTTTTGGCGTGTAATGTGGCCCAATGTGCAAAAAGTTTGCCCACCTCTGATTTAGAATACGTGTACTGTGAAATGAAGGCAACTGAAATTGTTGGCTGTAGCTCTTTAGTTATTTAGACAAGAGAACAAGGTAATAAGGCAAAGGAATCAGTCATGTAGTTTGTGCAAAACATGCATCAAATACAAGTGATCATATTTCTCGAGCTATGTTTCTGATGCTGCAGCTATCTAAAGTAATAATACCTATTTATCTGATCCCTTTCTGTTAGTCTGTAGCATGAAATATTTGTAATATTCCAAGATATTAGGTGTGCAGAAGCTTTTTCTTACTGAGCATATGTGTTCGACAATGAGTTATATTCGCCTAACACTAGGTTGTGGATCCTAAGCCGTTTGTTCTAAGGCCAGTGCAGTACAGCGTGCAGCTATTTCCACCAGCATAAGTAGCTGCAGAAGTCAACACTTGATGAATAGTATTGCTGCTGGTACTATCCTTCTACACAGTTTTTTTAAACTATAATGATGCAGTATATGATAATAAGTAGTTGGCTATGATGTATAGTTCAAATTGTGAGGATACTGCTGGAGTGTTGAGCAGACCGAGCAATCTAGACAGAAGTTACTTTCCAGCATAAAGTGCAACTGAGTGGAACCTCTCAACTAGCAAAAAATGATTTGGCTTTGCCTTAATGGTGCTTTACTGAGGTATTAAATAGATTCTCACTGTGTAAGAACACATGGCCTTATTAAGAAAATGAAAAGTCTAAATAAGCAGATGATTCCCAGTTCAAATTGGTAATCAAAATACCTATACCTGCAGAATTGACTCTCATTCTCACTTGATAGTAGACTTTCTGGATGTATTCGGTGTTATAGCTTATTTCTTGCCAACGTTGTAAATGGTACAATTTGTTTTAGGTCCAGCGAAGACCAAACAAAGAGAAGCCACTCCTACGCCGCAAGTCTGAACTACCGCATGACAGCACAACGTTAAAGGCACTTGAAAACCACAAGCGTCCGGAGGCATACCTGACTTCGTCAAAGGAATCTGGCTAATGTTTGGGAAGCGAATTGTACCTTCCTGCTGTCTTGTCACAAAAAAACAGACAAAAAGTATTGTATGGAAATTATATGTTTGCGAGTCGATCATGCCAGCCAAATTATGGCAGAATATTTACGAAGAGATTTGTGTGGCCAGCACTGATTATATCAGATTATTTGTATCCAATTCAGATATGAGGGTTATTAATTAATCAGTGTGAAGTCATTATCAGGATTTTATCAGAACAGAAAAGTAATCGGTGTGTAATTGCTAATGCTAGAGCAGTAATAATGATAATACTGGTATTAATATTCTTTTTAAAATCTTCTGTACTGTTATCCACAAAGGATTAGTGGAGAATTATTATTTTTAAATAACAAAGATACGTAATTAACCCTCAGGAAGAAGAATTATGATCATCATCATATCATCATTAGTATTATTATTATTTACCAAAGCTGTACCCTCAGGTATAAAAATTTGGTTGTAGTGATTCATAATATAATTGCGATTTATTAAAATTATTATTAATTTTTACTTTATATAACCCAAAGGATTGTATCCTAAGAGGTAGATGAAAAAATTATTTTAATCCTTTAACGATGAGAGGGATTATTTTTCAAGTAGGTTTTATTACATGCTCATTGTTAAACTGTTAAAAAGACTTTTTAATCTGGAATGGCTAGACTTTGTTAAGTCGGGCTCAGTGAATGTGCCGTGCAAAGCAACTGCTTGTTGGATGGCCTCAGAAAGATGTTGCAAGACAATGAAATAAGAATGAATTCTGTAATTTTTACTATCATTATTATTATTATTATTATAATTATTATTACTTTAATTTTTACCAAAGGTAGCAATAAAACTCTGGAGATAAAGGAAGCTGGACTCTGGTTACAATTTGTAAAGATTTCATGGGGCACAAGTACTGTGCAAACCGATGGTATTATAGCATTGGATTTGGACACTGGAAAAGGTAACTGGTTTCCCTCGTAACACCAGTTACACAACCAAGAAAGCATCCCAGCCCTGCGATTAAATCTAGGCAAAATCTTTTATTAACTTGTGCATTATTAAATTAGCAGTTTAGTCTTTTTTCTACAATTGTGACGTTGCAGCAATTTTTCTGTAATGTGATTTTTATTATGTAGTGTGATTTTTGTGGCTTTAGTTGTAATTATTATTATGTTATAACACTACTTGTTTTAATGTTAAAGGTAGGAATACCGATATTATTGCTGCGATTACTGTTAATACTACTTATCAGAGTAATAATAATAATGTTATTATTCTTAATGTTATATCTTCATCACTATGTGCAGAATGTTACCATCACTGTCTCATTGTCATCATGTGTTTTTAGTTAAAAGAAGTTTTCGATAAGATGATGCTGGCAGTGTGCGTGTGTGTGAGCGTGTGTGTGTGTGCGCGCGCACGCGTGTGCGTGTGTGTGTGTGGTTAAGAGCGGCATTACATTATCTTAAATATTTTTGTTACATTTGCTTATTAATTATGGCAGGGTTGTTTTCCTTGTGCACAGCACGTGTGCATGTGAGTGAGTCTGTTCAGGTTCAGGCAACGATTCATGTCCTGCGTAATTTTGTCATGCTTCCACTTGAGCAGGAGAAGGGCAACAACTATGCATTCAGCTCTGAGGTTCTTGTAGAACATTCTATGCTGACCTGCGGATAGCAACTCAAGTCTGGTGAATTATCACTGTTATGTTGTGATTATTATTATTTTACCCAAATGTTGAAATCCAGAGGCTGTGGAAAACTACTTGAAACAAGGGGGCATGTGTGTATGGGATGGCTAATCTTCGCAGGTGCCAGGCTCTTTGAAAGTACTCTGGGATCCTCAAAAGTATCCCAGAAAATGGGGTTGATGTTATTTATTATTATTATTATTATTATTATTATTATTATTATTATTATTATTATTATTATTATTATTACTGGAAGTAAAATATTTATGTTGTTACAAGTTTTCTTGTTTGTCTACCCAAAATAGAAATGAAAAGATTAGGTGAGGGTTAGAAAGAAAATCTCTGACAATTTACCTCATTCCCATATTGCTATTATTATTATTATTGTTACAGTTGCTATTATTGTTACTATTACTATGGCAATTATAATTGGTGTGGCTATTGGTGATGTGCTGCAATGCTATGAAATGGCAGATTTTTCAAAACTTGTTAGATTTGGGGAGGGGTTACCTTCTGCTACAGAAGACAGTAATCAGGTGGTTGTGCTGTGATTAGTCGTTTATCTGATTGACTGTATGAGGTGTCTATGATCCTGTGATAGAAGAAAACAAAAATTAATTATTTTCCTTCAACGAAATGGCTTCTGTTAAACTCATTTCCAGTGTGCTTTTCATTAATCTATGGTGAGTGCAACATATCAGCTTTGAACTGTTCCCTCAAGTTGGAAGTTGAATATCTGAACAGAGGTATGAAGGCCTGTCTTAAGGAGTCTTTAATTTGGCACTGGAACTCATTGCCAACTACTGGTGGGGGAATTCCTTATTGCAGAAGGGTTTCAACGTATCTGAAATTGCTGGGATTTTGTTGTATCAAAGCGCAGTGATTGAATTGATGATGCCAGTAAGGCAACTTGTATCTGTCGCCTGTGATTCATTCCGAAAGGTATGACCAAGCAATGTTTACTGTGTATCTACTTGCTTATTTACATGTGTAACGTAATGACATTGCACTTTCAATTTAGCATGTTAGGCTGTTGTTTTTGAAGCCATACCAACACTTGGATTTTGTTAAGGATTTGTTTTTGAACTAAACAGTGGAACAATTTTTGTCAGCTGAAGTTTGTATGTAATGTGTTTGTTCAGTGGCACGGCCAGTCAATCGTCAGATTATCACATGACCAAAACAGAACTGGATTTTTGTAAGGAATCTAATCTAATCTAAGAACTTCTGTAGCACCAATGTAATAATGCTTTAGGCATCAGACGATGGTCGGTATTATTCAGAATCATTGTGCAAGCCAAATTCCAGGGTGAGTCCGGTCGAAAGCCAAGAAGGGAATCCTAGCAGACACGTATAGAGGAAATGAGTGCAAGAAAAGATGAGTTTTTAGTCGAGGTCTGAAGGCCAGAACAGACTTTGCAGTGCGAGTGTTTGCCGGAAGATAGTTCTAGAGTCTTGGACCAGTGATGGGCAAAGATGTATTTTGAAAATAAATTTCTGTTTTCAAAATAGAAAATACTGTTTTATTTTGTATTTTCAAAATAGTTTTAAAAAGTATTTTGGAGAATTCAAAATACTTTTCTAGAATCCTTTTGCTAAAATATTTTTTATAGTACTTTTCAACAATAAATTTTACAAACCTTCTGCCAAAATTATTATTTTAATGTTATAAAGTTTAAGACCTCGACTAGAACGTGACGTTTGAAAAAATTAATCTTCTGGAAAAACCAAATGCTTGTGAGTTTTGTTGTTTCAGGATATGTATTTTATCAATGCTGCAGTCTATATCAGGATTGCAAATGTGCAAATCTGTTGTTGTCATGGTTGTACCTAGTCAAAATTGACAAAATAATGTCTGAGCATCAGGCATCTATTTATATCTGAAATAATCATAAATTTGTTAAATGCTGTATTCAACATCCTCAGGTAAGCTTAAAGATACTGCTTGTTCAAATTTGAGTCAATTCCCATCGTTGAAACCAGCAACATTCAGTAAACTTGCTAAATAGCCTACCTAAGCTCTGTCATCCTGTGTTTGAGTCTTCAAGAGAGACATTTAGCTTAATTGAAACAATAACTGATACTCACTTCATGGTGTTAACTTTCTGAAACTCCATGCAACCCCTCCCCCTATGATTTTTGAGGGTTTTTGCCCCTGGGGCCTCACAGATGGCACCAATCAGTTGGTTTATAACTAACCTAGCACTGGCAGCACTACAGCATATTCTAGTTAAAATAACTGCTAAAACTGGTCAGAACAGTAGCTGTTGCTACTTGTCTTGTCTGGCAGTTGGCAACGATCCCAGGTAACCTACTGAATGTTTATGAAGTCTACTTGTTCACACCAACCACCTCATATATTGGTTCAAAAAAGTCACAAGACAGGATAGATCACTGTGAAGTAAACTAATGCAATGTAAATGTGCACACCAGCGAGTAGCAATAAGAGTATGAAATGTTGATTTCTCAAAAGTATTTTGAAAACCTATTTTCAAAAGTATTTCAAAATACTATTTTATTTTGTATTTTCAAAATGCTTTTAGTTGTTTGTAAAAATATTTTCAAAATACTTTTAAAGTATTTTATGTTGTATTTTCAAAATGCCCATCACTGTCTAGAACCAGCAACAGAAAAGGGGCACCGACTGGAGCTCTCTTTATGTACGGAATGGTCAGACTGAGAAAGTCGGAAGACCTGGTTGAGTACAGAGAAGTCTTTAGAGTCTGCAAAGACTGAAGACAGTAAGGTTGTCTGAAATGTTGAATGGGAACTGTTTCATAGGGATGCTTTCACATTTGTGACTGCCTGAAACCGTGGTCATAACCAGACCTCAGTCCTGCTGAGTCAGCTGTGAAAAGTGCTCTCGGAAGACCATTATGCATTGCATTTGTAGCATTAAAATTGATAACCATGATGCATTTAAAACTTATTTAGGATTAAAACTTAATTTTCACACAGATGCTAAATATATTACTCAGAAGGTTGCATGTTGAACTTTAGGCTACATAACTAATTTTACATATAAAAATCAATTTATGTTGGACAAGTAAATTACGATTAAAGTTAACTTTCATATTCTTGAAAGTAGTTGCACAGAGATGGACATATTAAACAAATTGTCAAATTTTTACTACGATATATGTGATTAATTTGCCAAACTTTTCAGCACTTCTGGCTCAGTCCATGGCAATACCGAACCTGTGGTTAAGTTCTTTGGTCTATGCTTTTGGACGATCTTCGTGTCGGTTTTGCTTCATACTGTGTACTGTGTTGTCCGTTAGGAAAGTTGGCATAACTTAATGCATCTGGAAATTGTCTTGCCTGCCTTGAATTGAATAAAGATTTGTTGTTAAGGTTCTACTGTCTATGTCTTGTATAAACTGCTTGAGCAGTTGTTTGTAAATATGTAGTCACATGTACTGATTTGGCTAGAGCTGATTCAAAGGGAACAATTGGGTTCCCAGAGGAACACTGGATCCTCAGAGGACCAACGGACACCATTGGATCCTAAGAGGAACCATTGGATCCTTCAGGACCACTAAACCTTTTAAAATTTAAGAAGAAACTCAAGTCGAACCTTAATGCCACAGTTAGAATATGAGCTTCATGTTGTTTAGAGAAATGGAACAAAAAATCTTGTATTTGGGTTAGCTTTCTGGTAGAGAAGGTAACTGTACTAAAACAAGTATGCATATAATACTAAAGAGAATTGGCTGCTCAGTATGTTCTAAAAGAAGCAAAAACAAATTCTCTCATCTTTCCACTTTCCAAACAAATTGTACCAATAATTGCATATTAGTGGTTGTGCTATTCCATTTAAAATACTGATTTAAACTTCTATAATATGCTAGGAGTGTAGAAATTTGCAATATTGGAAATTAAATATGGATTATGTCCTCTTAACAGAAAATCTGAAATAATGAAATATCTGTATCTAGAGGCAGAAGAAAACGTTGGCCAAATCAGCATTTTCGTCCATGTTATTCACATGGTGCAAATTATAATATTTCTGTTTTGCAGTCTTAAAATTAATGTCTGTCAACTGCAGGCACTAATGTGACCAGAACTTTGAGGACATAATTTTTTGTAATAGATGTCAGTCACTGTGGTCTGCAGACAGTTGCTGTGGTTACATCTTGGCCACAATGACTGCTTTATGACACAAGTCTTCAGAGTCTCTTGTTAACAGACATTAGTTTTAAGTGTTTAAATTGTTTAACTGTGAGTAGCTTTAGAAGTTTACTGTGGTATAAAGGTTCTGTAATTTTGGTAATGTTTGTGTAGGTAAGGTGAAATGCATTTTGTCACGACATCATTTGTCCGTGTTCTGATAAGTATTCAACTATACAGCAGTTTCTGATTGGTCCAGTTCTCAGTTTTTACTACTGCTCTTTTGGAAACTTTATGCGTTCTCGCGAACCAAAGTCAAATTGCGTAAGATGTGGTTCTTAATAATGACCATCATTTTAGTCTGGAATTTTGTCTCAAATGGTTACGCACATATGCATTTAAGTGTACTTTCACGCAGAAATGTGTATACAAATGGGTATTTGTTTATATCTTACGTTGTTTGTATGTACAGATGTCTGTCCATATGTATATATATAATATATATATATAAAGTTTATATATATATGTATTGTATATATATGAAGTTAATCTCACCTGTTTGATTTATTTCTAATCATGTATGTGTGATACTTGTATTTAGGAATTACACGTCTTAAAATTGTTTCATGTCGAAATTGTGATAAAAAACTGAATTGGAACAGAATGTGTGGTAACAAACAGTAAGTAGCTTTCAGTTTTAACAAATTAATACTAATTATTATTAATTAGTATCTTCTAGTTGCACCTGCATATGTCAAAGCGCCTCTGGGCGTGAGGGTGCCGGTTGGCATACTGATGGTTGCTTATTTCAGAGATTAAATCTCAGGCTATCTCTGTAGCTCTGTCAGTACATGGGGGCCTTGAATAGCATGGCACCCATTCTAACAGGCAGCAGTGATGATGGATCTCTCCCGATCAATTCACTGAAAGGAGCAGGGTCAAGGTTATTTTATATAATATAAACTGAATTCGAATACTCTGAAACAGGCAGACCCATTAATGTACAGATATGGGCCAGGGAAAGTCCCAGTCAAATAACTGGAAAAGTCACCAAGGGCTGTTGGGGTTTCGCATGCACAAAGAGCCCAGACAACAGAGTCCCATTGACAGGAGCTGTCGATGGGACACCATTTAAAGGTCTGTGTCAAGCCAGAGTTTGAATTCTTTCTGGAATCTGGAAACTCAAACCGAAGGCTGAAATGTGTGCAGTTGTATGTTGAAATATGTGCAGTTGTAGGTGGAAATGTGTGCAGTTGTAGGTTGAAATACCGGTATGTGCATTTGTAGGTTGAAATGTGTGCAGTTGTGGGTTGAAATGTGTGCAGTTGTAGGTTGAAATGTGTGCAGGTTGGAGGTTGAAATGTGTGCATTTGTAGGTTGAAATGTGTGCAGTTGGAGGTGGGAATGTATGTGAGCAGTTGTAGGTTGTCCTTGCTTGACCCATCGTTGCTTGAAAACAAATACCTGTGAAAACTTGATATTTCTCTTGCAACTGTTTAATTATGTAAGCATGAAGTGAATCACAATCGTAATGGTAAACTATGCACTTTCTTTCCCAACAAATCCCAATCAAAATAACTAATCTAATAACTAATAACAAAATGACATCAATAAATTCAACACAAGGATTTAACCAGTTATTTAACTGATAAGCCTGTAAGATTAACATGCTATGTGTTTGAACAGCAATTGAAATAATTGGTTGTGATTACTGCACTAATAAATTATATAGTTGCATAGCCTATGATGATTATTTTCATCAATCAAGTACGATGTTGGCCAGCAAGTCGGGCAGTCTGTTTGTAGCCCATGTCAGTGAGTCAGTCAATCAATAAAATTAGAGTTCTAGAAAATGACTAACCAATTTTACTGCAACTTTATGAAATATTGAACTAAGTATCCTGTCCAATTCATTTGCATCATATGTCCGGCCAGTGCTTTTTTCTAGAAAAAAAGGTTCCGGAACGGAACAATAAGTGCCGGAACGCAACAATTATGGGCGGGTTAAAATCACGAGAAAAACGGGATTGGGGGTTGGGAGGGGTCTCAATAAACGCTGAAAACAGTTCAACAACACTTAAACGAAATTAAAATAACTAAATTATTGTTTTAATTATTAAAATATATAAATTATTTTTTAGTAGCTGAAAAAGGTGCCGGAACGCCGTACCGGCGCGTTCCGGCTGAAAAAAAGCACTGTGTCCGGCTAAATTGTCTTATTACTATAACTGAATATACATGTAGTTAACTAATGAATAGCTTAATATAAAGTGGTACTATTGGAGATGTCAGATGATAGATTATACTTAAATGGTTTTTATTTGATTAACTGGTTAAATTCAATAAATGATTAAAATTTGGTTTAGTTATAGACTATATATTAAATTATCGATTAATTGATTAATCATCTCAATGACTAATAAACTTTCAGTTTAACATATCAGTTGATGATTCATATAGTGATTACTAAATTGATTAGTTTACTACTAATAACTTATTAAATGACTAATTGGGTGCATTGATAGTTTATGCATTGATGATGCAGTGAAAGGAATAAAAATCCTCTCAAGGAAACAGAGACAGAGACAGAGACAGAGAGACACAGAGAGAGAGAGAGAGAGCAGAGAGCATATCTTCTCAACCTTGGAGAATTTATTGAAGGATGCTACTCACCTTAAGTGTGCTGCAGGCAATTTATAAACAATGTGGATAAATTGGTTGAAATCATTTGGCTGTGAGGGGAAAACTGGCAATTTATCAAACAGCTGTTAGATTCTGATATATTTATGAATTCTCAGTAGTGTATAAAAACCGGAACTCTTAAAGCCCATTTACCACTGCGTTCAGATGCGTAATTTAACGACATGCAACTGGGGTGATGTTGAAAAGTACCAGTGATATTTATAGTTAATTACTGACACTGGTGATTCCATGGAATTGTGTATAACGCTTGCAAGCCACCTTATTTCACACCATCGTGATTCTGACTCATTCTCTTAATAATGATATTGCCATAGCTTTCATTTGAATAAATTGTGATGAATTTATGGCAGTACCTATGAGGGTTGTGTGGCTGCTGAAGATTAGGATACATTTTACGGCCACAGGTTCTGAACAGCTTAGGCATAGCTGGTTGTCAGAAAATTAATATGGTGTACAGTCACAACTTTAAAGAAACTTGAAGATGGATGAGCTTCTGTATATTTTTCACGACCCCACCCGACCCCAGACTGCCAAGCTTATTAGGCCCACAGTGGGCCCACATTCTGTTAATGGAAAAATGGTATTGTCGCTCCCAGCATGGGAGCCTCCAGGCTATTGATATGTTATGAGCGAAAGGTGGTCCCAATGAACATGGCTGTCAGGGTTTACACTGCCAGACACTCCTGGCTTATAGTGTCATTATAGGGTGCTCTGCAACTGACCAGTTGCATAGCATTAAAGTCACCAAGGTCTGGTTTTGGCCCATTCAGGTTGTGAACGACCTTCTCTGGCAGTTTGCAAACTTTCATTCACTTTTACCCTGCCGGCATTTCCACAGGCACTAGATGGGACCCGTGTGGGCACTTTAGGGGTCTCAGGAATGCGGGTCCTATATAAGCCCCATATGGGCGTGCTGACAGAATAAACACCCAGCTGAGCTTTTGTAACCAGTTCCAAGGTTAAACACAATTATTGCTAATTTGGTGTCAGAAATCAAGGCAGTAGGGTCCTGCACTAGTTTCTTTCCCTCACTCACTGGTCTTCTTAATGAATATTATTATTTTTTAAACGGATAGAGGTTGTGCACACAACCTGAAAATGTCTTACTGCACGGTAAAGTGCTATATATATTTTTACATCTGTATTGGCAAACTTCAAGACCTTGTATGATAAACCTTTAAGAAAACTGCCATCAGAAGAGGCTTTTTAAATATTATTGTTGTTTAAAGTTGCCGCTTTGAAGCCGCTCAGAGAGTGTATGGCTGAGCGTTTCTTAAGAATAACTCGACCACTGGTGCATATAAGTGTCGTTTTCTAATTGGAAAACCCATTGAGTCTGTGCGTAGGCCTCTGCTGTATGCTAGGCCAATCATCTCCTCGCGTTGCCTGTCTCTGCCTGTCCTCGCCCTACTACTTATGCACATGCTGCCTACACACCTGGTCTTCTTAATCGCGTATGCCTGCATGCACGCTCAGCTGAGAACGGCATAATCTGCAATGGCTGGGGTAAGTACTTACCGACTGTATTGGACCATTAAGGCTGTGGTTTACACGGTTTGGGAGAGGAGAGGCTCGTTGGTTTGTGAGTTCCTGTATTAACGGTGCCCATATTATAACTGGGGTAGATCTCAAGGCTTACCAGTTGCATGGTTTATGTGCTAACAGAATGAAAAAGTTCGAAATCAAAATGAAAAGCAGTTCATGAGATGCCAAAATCGCGTTTCTTCTATAGTTTTGTGTACACTGTGAGGGAGATAAAAGTGGACCATAAACATCCGTGAATTGGTTCTTCAGAAGGCTGCTTTAATCCTTACTGTTAGAGCAACCAGGAAAGAATATTACATGGAAATGTTGCTAACATGGTCTTTGTGATGGGCATGTAAATTGTTGTTGTTGCCTGTTATGCATGTCGGCAAGAACAGAAAGCTTGGGCAAAAGACTAATCACTGAGTGAGCTCTTAAAATGATAAGAGACAGCAGTGCCTGATATATACTTGGTGAGGCCCTAAGCTATATAAAGCTTGGAGGCCCCTTGTTAAAAAATTACATCAGAAGGTCTCACAAAACTTGAAAACATATATATATATATATATATATATATATATACATATATATATATATATATATATATATAATTATTCAATAGCAAGGCATTTTAAATGACGAATGTAAATTATATTCAAATGAATGAATGCATTTACTGATTACATATTTATCACTAAAAAAGGTCCCCCAAAATAATGAATTTTGTTGAGACCCCCACAGAGACAGTATAGATATGCTAGATATAGATGTAATAAAGAATGTAAGAAACTATGAAATCATTTGACAATGTAACAAGAACTACACTCTGCAGATTGCAGATCCTTATCTGCAGGATTTGATATATGCAGTTGTGACTAGAGCATGTAAAATCTTTGAAAATGAAATGACAGTAAGTTCAGAGGGGTACAAACTACAAAGTTCCAGAAATCTTTCAATTGGGTCTGGGGAGCATAAGCTTCCTCAAGCTGGGTCCAGATGCCAACAATTTTTAAAATTTCTATTGAAAATGGACTTCTAATGTTAATTTGTGCTCAAATGACTGGGGTTGCCAGAGAGAAGTAGTTAAAAACAAAAACTCTCTCTGGGATTTTAAAATATCGTCAAGACAAGTTGACTTTTTTGACGTGGTTGTAAGTTGCCAAGTAGGATTTGCCCACTAACAGTTTTAGAGCATATCTTTTGAACCTAGGGAAGGGGTCAAACCCGCAGTCTCCTAGCAAATCCTGTCTCCTTGAGGTCTGCAGGGTGTAAGCATTTTCTGTTTTTGATCTGCATAAGCATAATTTCAATTTGGCTGATGGGGTGGGGGTTAACATTGCAGCCTATGAGTACAGGCCCTGTCTTTATGTATGCTCTTATGTACGTCTGTGTGTATGTATGTATGTATGTGTATGCAAGCATGCATGCATGTATGCTCTTATCTGAACAATCATATAGCATGTTTCAAGAACCTCTTAAGGGAATGTATTGTAACATAAGGTAAAGACTCATTTTTAGCATACATCTATTAAGGTAAATTCTCAGATGCATGGTCTTTGCAGAGGTTGAATGATCATTCAGCTCAAGTGCAAACACAGAGAACAAGACCAACCCAACACCTTAACCCCTTTATGTGCATGCGTATACTCAGTCTTGTTGTCCTCGAGACCAAGGTCTTGGTCTCGAGTGCACTCGAGTTCGTTTTTAAAAGTCTTGGTCTTGGTCTTGGGACCAAAAGTCTTGGTCTTGGTCTTGAGGTTCAAGGTTTTGGTCTTGGTCTTGGTCTTGAGGTTCAAAGTCTTGGTCTTGGTCTCGCAAGACCAAGACCGGCTGTCAATATGAACAGTCATTTAACAGAACTCAAGAATTCTGTATCAAGCCTTGCTTGCATCATACGACCAATATCTATGGATGGATACAAGTCTTGTGGGTCAGGAAAACCCAGTTGCAGCAGCAATAGTGATTCTGTATCAGACGGTATGATAAACCATGGGAAGATTTCAAAAGGACTCACTATCTGTACATTTACATCCAGTGCTTGAAAAGCTACTGTGTGTGTGTCAGCAACTTCAGCACCTGTAGAACGAATTTTTTCACATGGCGGAGTTTTTATGAGGCCCCACCAGGCACGTCTTGGTCAGAAATTCTGAGGGAATTGGTTTTTATAAAATACAAAAGGCATTTGGAATAATAGTTTGCATGAAGGACTTTTGAATGCGAAATCGGATTTCTCTGCAGTTTGCATTTAAAGTTAATTTGCTTGAATAAAATAAAAGACTCATTAAAATAGCGAATATTCCGACTCGACAATTTTTAGAAATCTTGACCTGATTGCGATTGTTTGGGTCTTGGTCTTGAGGTTCAAGGTCTTGGTCTTGGTCTTGGTCTCGAGGTTCAAAGTCTTGGTCTTGGTCTTCGTCTTGAGGTTCAAAGTCTTGGTCTTGGTCTTGGTCTTGAGGTTCAAGGTCTTGGTCTTGGTCTTGAGGTTTAAGGTCTTGACAACAAGACTGCGTATACTCTATGCATGCATGCTACATGCACATTACATGCAGCCTACGTCAGAATTCAATTTGTAAGGGGGGTTGTTCTTCCTAACTGGCTCAAACTATCCTGTCACAACTCCATCTAGAAATGTTATTAACAATAAAGCCAGGTTTCTGTTTTCAATGGTTCAATTAAAAATTTTTATGTAGGCTACTAGCTGTTATACAAAAGGTCCTTCCTTGATCACAGGGAACAGTGATTGTCATATATTCCCATTGTTATCACCAAAACAATGCTCACAAACATAAAACAGTCAGCGTTATCTCTGCTCCGTTTGTCTTCTCCAATAAAGTGGACTGAACTTCTTCGAGGGCACTTGACTGCTACCACCACAGCGTAAGACAAGTCCAGCAATGATTCCGTATTAAAGGCTTAGCAGTCGAAAATTCCACGTCCGTGTTCCACTCTCTAGGTTACAAGTGACTCCGGTACCGTACCTGGCTAAATAAACGCACATAATAACCTCTTAAGTATACCCAAAACGCATGCACACACCTATTTGTGCGTTGATAGACATGCAGATTTTTGTGGACTATTATGGAGGTCTATAATTTATAGGCTATAGCCCGTCATAGTTCACAAAACTGCCCGTCTACCAAAGCACAAAATGCTCTGTCTGTCTATCTGTCTAAGTGTCTGTGTCTGTCTGCTTGCTTGCCTGATATATATATATATATATATATATATATATATATATATATATATATATATATATATATATATATATATATATATATATATATATATATATCTCTCTCTCTCTCTCTCTCTCTCTCTCTCTCTCTCTCTCTCAACGAGCACATTAAACTCTTAAACTTCGACGAGTGTCCACAGTAGTATGACTTAAATAAGTCAAGTATAAACATAATATATCACAATATATTATGCCGAAGTATACCTACACAGACAACAAACTGCCCCCAAATAGTTCATTATTAGGCCTACCTCCAGGGCTGTAGTGGTAAAATTAGAGGTAAGTACATGCTAACGGTTAGTTTTTGGAAACAAATTAAAGGTCAGTACAAATATTTTGTGAGGTGAGTATACGGTCTCTAGACCGCGTATACCCCCCCCCGACTACAGCCCTGTGCTACCTCTACTACCGTTCCTCTCTAGGCCTTTTCGCGAACTTCACAAGATAATTTTATCTGCCTAATCGTAATCGTAAAGTCCAAACTTCTAAAGCGCTGCTAGAAAGCTAAGCTTCACAAACTGTTGGTAAATATCGTAACATAACATAACATAAGATAACATAACATAACAAAACAAGGGTTTTAAGTGGTTCAGAAAACTATAATAGTTTTTTTATTTAACGTATTAAGGTATTAATTCTCTCTCTCTCTTTGTGCCGTCGGCTCTAGGAGCCCTAGCGATCGTCATGCCACACAGTCTCCGTTGCCGTCTTGCTACTTCTCCCAGTAGCCCTTGAGTCGCGCTTTGGCCTGGGAGTCCCACCTCAGCGCTCCGGCCTGGGAGTCCCTCCATCCGCGACCATCGGCGTGGTTTGGTGTGTGGCATGACGATTTTCTTGGCATGATTAACAGGGGTGGTTTGCCATTGCCTTCCCCTGGTTTTGCCTGCCGTGCCCGTTCGTTCCCCCTCCTAGGAAGAGTACTTCCTAGGAAGGGTACTAACGGTCCGCACCACGAGAAGGTGGGCACGGAGGACTTTGGTTCACCAGCCCAGGTCGGATCCGAGTCTACGCTCATCAGAGTCGTCGGTCAGGTCGCCTCCCTGCTTTACTCTGTACCAGAGTGACTGGTGAACCTTTGCGGATCAAGGTATTAATTAAGGTATTAAAAGTCATGGTTGACTTTATATACTGTGTTGTAATTGCTAATTATATTTATTAATGGATCAAATTCATCCATGTAGAGCATAACCCTAAAAACACGGAAACCGAGGAGCCTATAGAACTTAAGCTTATATATGATATATTTATATTTCTCATGCGCCGAGCATAGCAGACCATCCTTCATACGAGCAGTCTTGTTGTCAAGACCTTAAACCTCAAGACCAAGACTTAGACCAAGACCTTGAACCTCAAGACCAAGACCAAGACTTTAAACCTCAAGACCAAGACCAAGACCTTGAGCCTCAAGACCAAGACCAAGACTTTGAACCTCAAGACCAAGACCAAGACTTTGAAACTCAAGACCAAAACTGAGAACAATACCAAAAAATCACAACCATATCCAGATTTCTATTCCTTACTAAAAAAAATTGTCAAGTCAGACTACTCGCTATTTTAATTAAAACATGAATCTTTTATTTTATTCAAACAAAACAACTCCAAATGCATGCAGACTGCAGAGAATTCCAGTCTTGTTGTCCTCGAGACCAAGGTCTTGGTCTCGAGTGCACTCGAGTTCGTTTTTAAAAGTCTTGGTCTTGGTCTTGGTCTTGAGGTTCAAGGTCTTGGTCTTGGTCTTGGTCTTGAGGTTCAAGGTCTTGGTCTTGGTCTTGGTCTTGAGGTTCAAGGTCTTGGTCTTGGTCTTGAGGTTCAAAGTCTTGGTCTTGGTTTTGCAAGACCAAGACCAAGACTTTTGACAATATGAACAGTCATTTAACAAAGCGCAAGGATTTTAAAATTGTATCCAATAATTACTAATACAATTGCTTTAGTAGTTACACGGTGTGAGTGAGGCTGTACCGGTACTGTTGTTTTGGACATTTATTTTGACTTCCAGTTATACCATGGGATGATTTGAAAAGAGACTCACAATTTGTACATTTACATCTGGTACATGAAAAGCTGCTCTGTGTGCCAGTGAATTCAGCACTGTAGAACGTATTTTTCATATGGCAGATTTTTATGAGGCCCTATAGCCTATAGGTCACGTCTTGGTCAGAAAATTCTGAGCGAATTGGTTTTTATAAAATGCAACAGGCATTTGGAATAACATTTCGCATGAAGGACTTTTGTAAATAGGAATTCTCTGCAGTCTGCATTTGGAGCTGTTTTCTTTGAATAAATTAAAAGATTCATGTTGTAGGCCTAATTAAAATAGCGAGTAGTCTGACTTGACATATTTTTTTAGTAAGGAATAGAAATCTGGATATGGGTGTGATTTTTGGGTATTGTTCTCGGTTTTGGTCTTGAGTTTCAAAGTCTTGGTCTTGGTCTTGGTCTTGAGGTTCAAAGTCTTGGTCTTGGTCTTGGTCTTGAGGTTTAAGGTCTTGGTCTTGGTCTTGAGGTTCAAAGTCTTGGTCTTGAGGTTCAAGGTCTTGGTCTTGGTCTTGGTCTTGAGGTTTAAGGTCTTGACAACAAGACTGGAGAATTCCGAATTCGTATTTACAAAAGTCCTTCGTGTGAAATCTTATTCCATATGTTGCATTTTATAAAAACCAATTCGCTCAGAATTTTCTGACCAAGACGTGACCTGTGGGGCCTGATAAAAATTCTGCCATGTGAAAAGTACGTTCTACAGTGCTGAATTCACTGGCACACAGAGCAGCTTTTCAAGTACCGGATGTAAATGTACAAATTGTGAGTCTCTTTTGAAATCATTCCATGGTAAATAACCGGAAGTCAAAATAAATGTCAAAATCAACAATAAAGCCTTATTCACACCGTGTAAATACTAAAGCAATTGTATTAGTAATTATATTGGATAAATTATTAAAATCCTTGCGTTTTGTTAAATGACTGTTCATATTGTCAAAAGTCTTGGTCTTGGTCTTGCAAAACCAAGACCAAGACTTTGAACCTCAAGACCAAGACCAAGACCTTGAACCTCAAGACCAAGACCAGGACCAAGACTTTGTCTCAAGACCAAGACCAAGACCAAGACTTTAAAAACGAACTCGAGTGCACTCGAGGCCAAGACCTTGGTCTCGAGGACAAGACTGCATACGAGACTGCCATTCAGGTATACAATCACAGGGTAAGGTATTAAACATATGTAAGGGATTGGGAGGGCGATCTCGGGCCACTGTTGCCAGATATGGGGGATTTACCATGCATGATGCTGAAGTATCTAAAAAATTAATTTATAGTTCTGAGTTACTTCTGAGCCGCTTATATATAAGTCGGCTAGTGTGGGGCGTTTATTTTCCCATTCCAGGTGGGGAGATAGACGCCACTGCCCAGTGCCCACATACGGCCAGCACCCAAGACCAAAGGCTCAAAAAACGTCCGATGCCATGCCCTTCGATAATAATAAATTTTATATTTTGAGCAGCGTCTTTTACAGCCGTGACTGCAGGCGGGCGGGCAGGCAGGCAAGCAGCGCGGGCAGGCAGCAGGCAGGCAGATGCACTCTGGAGCTTAGTGCCACTACTGTGCAGATCCCATCCAATCAGTACGTTTACATGTTATGATTTAATTATTACTGGTCCGCGAAACGATGGAGTGTTCTGACTTTGTCACTTTAGTTGCAGTAAGCTAGATAACGTTATTTGTTAACATAATAGAACTTAGTTTGTGTTACAGTATAACTTTTATCCGCACTAGAACATATAGTTATCCTATACCGTTATCAATACAGATGGCGTCAAGTCATCAACTGAGCTCTAAATGTACTAGATGTGATATATAACGCTCGTTTAAATTCTAGCGGCGTTACGCGTGCAGCCTTTGTGTGCAGAAGAATCTCCTCTGCATATGTTGATGCTTATTAAATTTTACATCTGCACGTAAATATTTGTTTGCTGCAGGTCATATGTTGGAGGGAGGGGTGGGATTTGTGTGTTTTAGCCCACTTTAATTAACCTTACCCTGAATATCCGTTACTGAGCCATCAATTCTGTAGGTGTGTGTGTGTGTGTGTGCGTGCGTGCGTGCGTGCGTGCGTGTGTATGTGTGTGTGTGTGAGATTTTGTTTGCCTAGTATAGGGGTCATGGACTGAGAGGTGTATCTGTTATTCCAACAGATGTGGTTCTTAAGGCCTATTCACAATAGGCAACTGTTGTTGACTCATTGCAACAAACTGATGAGCGATGTTCTCGAAATTGGGAAGTCTCCTGGTGTCAACAGTTGCAAAAACTGGTTACACTGTGGCACTGTTATCAGAGCTCATAAGCTTATAAAGCTGCTTACTCGATTAGTAACAGACGATTGATTAGTAGGCCTACTAGGATGCCACATTTTTCAGCAGAGATGGAGCGTTTTCAGAGGTTGTCACAGTTTTTGCCAGAACTGTTGCTTGTTAATTGGATTGTAGACTTGTTGATATTTCCCCACTACAGCTTCATATGTGTGACCTATGAAGTCCGTTTGAGAGTTTTACCACATGGATGGATAAATTTGGGTCCACGTGTAGGACATAGGAAGCCCATATGGGAACATTTGTCAAATGGGCTTCACCTGTCCTGTATACATATAACACTGCTGCCTGGGTTACTTTCTAGATCCTGTTGTTGATGTCAGTGAAGCACAATTAATCTTTTGACTTGTCATTCAGTTCAGTCAAACTCACTCATAGTCAGTCAGTCAGTCAGTCAGTCAGTCAGTCAGCCAGCCAGCCAGCCAGCCAGCCAGCCAGCCAGCCAGTCAGCCAGTCAGTCTACCTTTTCACTGTCATAATATGTATTAAACACCTATATACATATTTGTACATGTAAATCCTAGATCCTAGATCCTGGACATTTTTCAGTGATTTTGGTGATGGAGGCCCTTCACCAATTGCCTCTCACTGTGGCCATCTGTTTTGGGGGTTTTCATTGAGTCTGTTTGCTTCTTGTAGTACCATAGATTTTATGCCAGGTGCACAGGCCCAATTAGGACCCCCAATTAAGTCTGTGCGCCTCATATATAGGACCACATAGGCTCAACTTTCACCAATCTGCCATCACCACTGTAAATTAACCTTTAGTTAATGTAATGTGTGGGACACCCCTCCTTTACTTGGTTGCATGTGAAAACCAGGTTAACACAGATGACCCAGTTATTTGACTAATGTATTGGATATCCTTCACACCATCCCCACAAAGTTCACAATCATAGCCTGGAAAGCACTAGGTCCTTCTTATTAGCTCATGTAGGTTCTCCATAATTACCAGTACACTATGTTGTATATCTTCTTAATGATCCTTAATATGCTTAGGCAATTAACCAGGCCACTCACTCAATCATTAAATCCCATTGGCTGAACCATAGCCAGCCATATTCATACAGAGCAGGTGCATGTATATGTGCATATATATATATATATATATGTATGTGTATATATATATATATATATATATATATATATATATATATATATATATATATATATATATATATATATATATATAGGCTTAAAGCAATACCTAGATAAGCTTATGCATTTATATCATAATTGCTGTTACAAAGCATGCACTTTCATAAACATACACAGTATTACACACACTGACACACATTCTCTCTTCTAGGGATCTCTTTGGAGGGATCTGAGTATAGACAGGCCTTGTTCTGAGTCAACAATAGACAGCTTTATAGTCTGATAAGACTCCGCGCAGGGGAAGACCAGAAAGGATACTGTGGCAATTTGAACAGCTTGACTTGTCTGGTAGAATCTCCATGTGGAAATGCTTATGCAATAAATTTGGTGTGGTGTCATCTGTAATGAAGTGTTTCAAGTTTACACCACACACTCTTAATACTTGGTGGAAAATGAAGTGTCTTTAACTATGTATTAAATTTACTGAACTGAAACTTTTGCTTACATTTGAAATTTGAATGTTGTCGGTAGACCTATTCTGTACACTATTCGTATTCGTATTCGGCCGAATATTTGGTCCAATTATTCGAATTTGGCCGAATTGTGATAATCACCTATAGATTCGGTACAGCCCTATTTTAAACCTATAACAGCTACTTTTCATAGAACATGAGCTGCTACTCTTTTGCTCAACTGTGCTCAAGAAATATTTCATGCCGTCTTACAACACACTTGTTTAATCAGTTAGGTAGTCATGTGCGCAGTGCATTTGACAGGTATTGAGGCAGTGCTTGATGTTAGGGATACTAATAATGACATACATTGCATACATATCATAGGGGTACATTTCTTCTCCTACCTTACTCTGCCAATGCGTGCGTCCTCCAAGGTGATTTCAATCTGGTCATATTTTATGTTACTAAATTAGACCATTTGTTATTTAGGAAGTGTTGAGAAGGAGAGAGATCCAAGTTTAATTAACTGCTGGGGTCTGGTTTAGGTCTACCTGTCTTCACAAAAGCTCCCAGATAATTCCACCACCTGCCTAATGATCTGTCCAAATGACTTCTCTTCATGATCTGTAGTAATCTAGCTCTGGAGCAGCTGCACTGAATATCCTCTCTCATTCAGGCTATTGGCTATTTTATCCAGGTTGTCATGCCAGAGAGTGAGAGAAAGAGACAGACAGACAGACAGACAGACAGACAGACAGACAGACAGACAGAGAAGGGAAGGATAAGTAGTGTAAAAGTTAAGGTTAAACAAGACTGGGACAGGAAGAGAAATGAACAGTGAAAGAGAGATAGAGAGGGAGAGAGACATAGACAGAGACAGAGAGATATTAGTTGTGGATTATTGAGAGATATATCAAGATAAAAGACACACATAGACAGATAAACGGACAGAAAGGCACAGACAGACAGACATACAGACTGTGTAGTATTTATAGTTCAGCTGAAGAGCTTAATTGTAATGTAAGCTTAATTGTAATGTAAGCTTAATTGTAATGTAAGCTTAATTGTAATGTAAGCTTAATTGTAATGTAAGCTTAATTGTTTGTAATGTATTTTTTCAGATCTGTTGACATTTTTTCTGGAGCTGTTAAAGCTGTTCTGATGGCAGAGTAGAATGGCCAAGGCATTTGACTTTCAATGGCAGATCAACATTCCAGCTCAGCTACTGAAGGGAGCTCAGTTTGACCGATGGGAAGAGGTAGGTTGTCAAGTCCGGTCATCCTATTCCTTGCCAAGTGGGGTGGCGCTTTACAAAGTCTCATTGCTTGATTGTTTGGCCTTCTTGTTTTGGATTCGTTTACCTATGAAGTCTGTCCTCTGCTTGACTGGATGAGGGTGCTTGATAGTGTAGTGGTTAGCATGCTGGACTATCAATCGAGAGGTCGGGGTTCAAATCCCCACCAAGGCAGAAATTTGATTCCAGATTTCTGCTCCACGTGCGCCCCCTAGCAAACTCAGCTGTGATGAGTAACCTGACTGTACACTGTCGGTGGGAAGATAAGGCAGCAAGGGAGAGGACTGGCCACCCGCCCTCATACACCGAGGCTAAGAAAATGAAGTCGCTAACACTTCATACCCATGGCTGTCTCAGGGCTAGCTTAAGAGACTGCTCTTCTTCTGATGATGATGACTGGATGAGTTGTGTGGTAAGTCTCTTGCATACTGCTTTCAGTGGTAGTGGTAACTGTCATTCTTTCACCCATCTCTCTGGGATTCAATTCAATTCAATTTCATTTATTCTTCAGTACAGGTTGTCATAGATGCAATATGTTTACAGTGATCCATATGTTATTAGTGATTACTTGGACTATATGTGCAACAAATGATTCATCGACTGATTGTGCTGTTGATTCATTGTTTAGTCATCACACATCATATTTGCAGTACTGTACCTTTTAAAAGTGTCTTGCAAAGGCTGTTTTGAATCACATGAGTTGTCACCTTTTATCACATACACTGTATCTCCCTTTTCACTCTGTCTATCATGTGTACCACAGTAACCTAGTCAGTGCTCGAAATGGAAAATTTTACGAAACGGAACGCTAGTCAAAGATATGGGAGCATTCACGTTAATTTCATAGTATTTTCCACAATAATTCATTTGACGAACCGGAACGGAACGCTAAATTCATTTGACGAACCGGAACGGCGTTCCGGTGCGTTCCGGTCCATTTCGAGCACTGAACCTAGTGCAGTTTCAGTGCAGTGGTACAGTACACTGCACTGAAACTGCACTAGGTACCCCTCACAGTCACATGTCCAGCTCCGTGGACAAAGAGAAAGGCAACTGCTGTCCTTTTACATGATCTTGCTGCCACTTTCCACACTTTTGATTATGATATACTCCTTCATCATTTCAAACCCTGGTTTGGCCTTTCTGGTCAAACTCAATCAGCCTGTATCCATTAAATTCAACGTGATACGATAGTGTTCTCTAGACCAGTTCTCTTAAACTTTTCAGACTGTGACTCACTTGGCAACGCAAATATCTGTTGCACCACACTTGTGTTCCTAAAGCTCAACTCTTGTGTAATCGACCATTTATAGTATTTATAGTATAAATTTATAGTATCTTATGGTTTACATGACATTGCCTGCCAGGACTTCAAATGATTTGGGTGTCTTGAATAGGTTAAGTGAAATTATGCAGTGGGAGATATGACTGGAAAAATCCTTCCTTTGCCATTGGACTGAGGCTGATTCAGGATAGAACAGGTTGGAGGAGACAGATGAGAAATACTGCTGGTGTTGCAGCCAGGTCTCATTAAAAGCAAGTTTATGTAAGGCATGCTGACAATGAAAATTATGTAACACTGCAGCCTTATTTCGAAGAGAACAAATATTTAATTGGCCAATAACCAGACTCTAACGCAGGGTTTATTTAAATGTCACCAGCCGAGATAAGCAGATAAGATAAGCAGCAGAAACAGGTGCAAAGACAAGTCATGACGTGCACCAAAAAGTAATATTATTACTGCTATTGAATTATTGTTAAATATTATTACTTCCACTATGTATAGCAGCAGATGAAAAAATGACAAGCTATCAGTATCAGTATCAATAGTTTTTTATTTGCATTGAATTAATGATTGTATAGGCAAGTATACACAATTCCTATAATAGTATACAAAACGGAGGCTCCGAAGGGATCGATGATCCAGCTAGGTATACGGACACCAGACCTTTATTTACAGAGTGATTGGTAAAACAATGAACAGCACTGAACAACAATGAACAGTGACTAAGTAGTTCAGCGCTTAATCATTTAGCTTCATGCCTGCACCAGTTACCTTCAATAAGCAGACATTTCATAACAAACTTAACTAGATGAATAGTTAAAGCAAACACTGGAGATGAGAGGGATGGCCACGAGGAAGGTAGAGGGTAATTAGTCAGATTCTTCTAGGAGACAAACGCGTAGTTTGCGTTTAAAAAGGAAAAGATTAGAGGATGAGTGAACTTCAATTGGGATATTCCCAAACTTTGACCCTGGTTATTTTTTTAAAGATAAAATGAATAAGCCTGAGCTAAGTTCAAGAATAAAACAGACTGCAGTGATGCAAGTGCAAAACTGGCAATAGAGTTGTCCCCACTGGAATTACAAGGAACAAGAACAAATGTACAATGTAAAAGCAAGCAATACATTGAGACAGCCATGATAAATGTCAAAACTTCTGAGGTTATTGACTTCTTTCTTCCAAAATTCTTGATTTTTGTCTTCAGCTTAATTCTTTGGGACTTTGTGAGGTTCTTTTCTGGGCTGAAATCGCTGCGATCCTCTGAGGTTCTTGACTTCCTTCTTCAACTGCCCTGGTTTCGTGCCATCTTGACAACTGCAACTCACTTCTCATTGACATTGCTAACAGAGATTTGCATATATTACAAATGGTTCAAAATTCTCAGGAAAAAGTCATAAAAACCGACAGGTATCAGCTTGTTACGCTAATACTGCACTCACTATACTGACTGCCCATCAAGCATAGAATTCAGTTAAAACTATCTTACAGTACACGAAACATTGCACTTATATCAGCCGACCTATCTGCGCCCATCGCTCGCCCCGATCAAATATTGCACTCGATGAACAGATATAGTGCTGGGCTCCCAATGGGTGATCTAGGTGGATGGTGCAAAGCTTTGGAATTCACTGGCCAGTTCTGTGCGTTCTCTCAGTTCTCTAATGCCATTCAGAATTAAAGCTTAAGGCACATCTGTTCCAGCTTACTTAGGCTCTGTAGCTTGTCTTCTCTGACTTATCGGATTGCTTCTCTTGTGGACTGTGACTTTGACTGTGACTTGAAGTGACCATCGACTGATGCCTTGTGCATTATGATAAAAGCGCTATAGAAGTCATTAGATTAGATTAGATTACAGTAATTGTATTCCTCGTCTTTCTCTGCTATTGCCACGCATCCTCACACTTCATCCTTCGTGGTATGGTAAGTGAATGTAGTTAATTAAATTTTAATTTTTTTTTATGTCAACAAACCTCTCTGGATATTCTTTTGTGCCTCTGTAGGAGACTGGGGTGTATGAAACAGGGTGCAATGTAAAGGTCGATGAATATGGTTTCTTCATCTACTGGAAGAGTGAGGGCAAAGTAAGTCACAATTATATTTATTTGAGAGATTAATAAAAAATACAGTGTAAATTCACTGATGTGTACAATTGTTTCAGTGTGTTTAGGTCATTTCCATACAGTGTATGTGTTGTGACTTATGCATTTCCTTCGCTGGGACTTATTTGGCTGTATGTTTGTATGTATATTTGAATTTATCGTAGATATTTGGGCAGGTGCTTCTTGGAACATCTGAGACTACATGAATCAGACGAAGTTAGAGCTTAGCAAGACTGTCCAATTTATTTTTATAATTAAAAATGCCTCTCTGTGGCAACTGGCTGACTTTTTAAATTTGACCAGAATTCTAAACATCATAGGCCAATGCCCAGTGCACATTACAAATTCTAATCACAAAGCATATCTGATTGGATATGCATATGCATGTTTTTGATTATGTAATTTTCAGTGTGCATTACACATACTCCAGTGTACACTACACATACTCCTCTGTACAGTGTTTTTAGTTGTCAAAGAGCTTGCAGGGTTGAAAGTTTTACAGATTGCAACAGAGCACGAATGCAGCTCAAAAGCTAACATTGTTAATATGTTACACACCATCCAGCTGAACTGGAGGTCAAGACCTGACCCCAACATCTTTTCACTTTCATAGCTGAGGGAGCTAGAAGAAGAGCTAAAGGAGGTTGAACCCCACTCCCTCCCTGCTGACAACAAAACACTGCCTCTGCGATATTCATAGATTTATATGTGGTTGACGGAATCAATCCATCAATTCATTAGGTTAGCGAAGGCTACAGGCGAAGGCTACAGGCGTAGTTGATGTTGCTGCATAATCTGAGACAAGCAGAGGCAGCACTGAGCTGCCATGAAAAGCGTGCATGTGTGTGTGTATGTGTGTGTGTGTGTCTGTGTGTGTGTGTGTGTGTGTGTGTGTGTGGGTGTGTGTGGGTGTGTATAGGTGTGTGTGTGTGTGTGTGTGCAGTTGGTTATGAAATCCATGTCTTGATGAACCCGTTGTCGCCATTGTCAGGCTCCTCTGTCGGTTGTCATGGAAACGGTTTATGCCCTTGTTGGCTCCTTGATGCAGATAAAAATTTTGTGGATGAGCCACTGCCTGTCCTATATGTCATGTCTTTGTATATGTTGCAATTTTTTGTCTATGCTGTTACACGGAGATGCATTTACCTGTGTTGCTGAGGTGCATGTCACCTGGCATTAGCACCATACAGGTGTGTGACAAGCTCTGCTTTAATCTGATGCCAAATCCTGTACGAGCTAATAAAATCCTCTTTGCTGTAGATATCATATTTCTAATGTATGTCAGAGAAAGAGAGAGATCCAATACTTGATGGAGAGCAGGTATAATCATCCTGGAGTTGTTTTTATCCTCTGCACCTGTATTTGACTCATCATGTTCCCCATTTTTTGCCATCATTTTGAAACTAACAGCTGCTGCAACATCATCAGATGTAAATGTAAATTTACAGTATTTTTCGGTAGCTACTGCATTGCAAGACTTCCAATCTCCTCATCGTTCAGTTAGTTCCAGCCAGAGACATCTTTCCCACTAAGGCTAATAAGGCAGTTCCACCTTGTTTCACTGATTTACCATTACCTTCCTCTATGACATACCTCTGATATTGTGAATGATTTACCATTGTTATTGTTATTATCTTTCTATGTGAGCTCTTATTGTTTGTTATCTGATAATTAATTGATGTTTCTGCAGTTGTAATTAATTGTCTGATTGGACTGATTTCAGGATGGTCAAGTGATCGAACTATCTGAAGTCAGTGACATCAGAGGAGGAAGTCACCCCAGGGTCAGTGGATCTTCTTATCTGACCTTTGACCTCTGTCAGAAAATGAATTGTTTGACAGTTCTTGCAGCTGAGAGACTTTGTTAAAATAGCATTTATCCAAAGCAGTTTTTAACAGAGTCGTGTACATTAAGAGGGCAATTTGACTTAATCATTGACATCAGACTGAGGATAAGGAGCATTTTGGCCCAACCATGAATTCATTGTAGTGCAGTGTAATAATATTTTGTTTGTGCCTTGTCAAGGTAATACTCAACAGTATGTGTTCCAGACTCTGGCCTACCAAAAAGTCTCAAACTCAAGTGATAGATCTTATTGGCCAGCAGAGATATGAATCTAAAACAATGTTTAATCTTGCTTTATTTTAATCCTTGGTCCATTTGCTTTATTAAATGTGTACCAGTTTATTTGTTGCATAGGATCCGAAAGTGGTTGCTGATCTAGAGTCAAGAGGAAAGGGAAGCCTTGAGTTACGAACTGTGACCGTCTGCTCTGGGTTGGATCTCGTTGGCGTCAACTACAACAACTTTGTTGCTGCAGATGAAGCGACGGCAGAAGTACGGATTTTCTTTGCATTGCTTTAATTTTCATCTTTTATTTCTGTAAAACTGAGAGCATGATTGCATCCGTTTGCCCTTCCTATCAAAGACAATAGGAACTTTCTGGCTCGGATGACGTATAAAAACAGTTACTGATAGTAATCATTTTTACTTGCGTGACGTTTAAAAAAACGTGTTAATTGGCATATAATCAGTACCCAAGTGAATTGTACCTCATTGCGTTCTGTCAGTGAGAATTTATTAATAAACGAAGATATATATATATATATGATGTAATGATGCAAAGCCTGTCATGCTGTGTTGTGACTCGTGAGACACGGGGAGGCACTTATTTGAAGCTATTTCCTTACTTTGACATGGCAAGGGTGACTCCAAAGTCTGTGCATAACAAGACTCACCAAGTTCTTCTGCTTACTAAAGACATGTTTTTGTGCAGTCAATTTTCTCATTGCACTTTCCTGTGTTTAAATGCTTTTCCTTAGACACATAAAAGAATCCCTCAGTGCCACCTTTCTCTGTTATCTTCAATCTGCTTTACTTATCCATAGCCCAGTCTGAATCCTATGTTGATCACCCAGTCCAGCAGCATAATTTTTGGCCTTTCTTTAGTCCTCATTCCTTCTGTTGATTTCTGTTTTGTCTGTCATGGTTAAGTGTGGGGCAAACTTCCTGAGATTGCTTGGTTTTGCTTTTGTTTTATTGGGTAAGTCATACACTGTTTTGAGTCATTATCTCACGTCATGTGTTTTTGTTCTGATGTTTTCCTTTGAAGGCATGGATTCAAGGTCTTCGAAATATCACTCACAATTACAAGGCCAATAACATCTGTCCCATGACATGCCTGAAGAAATAGTAAGTTTTGATTTTATAATCACTAACACAGAGTAGGAAAACGTGGGTGGCATGTAGTTTGCGTGACATTCGCCGCATCCAGCCTATGCTTGGCTTTATAACTGCCTTATCTATTTTTGATTAATTAGTTGGTCATATGCACATTTTGCTTGATAATCTTTGTTTGTTTTGGACTTCTTATGTGGCCTAGTATGTATTCTTGGAGTTATTTCTCTCTTTCGCCATTGTTTTTGAGTGTTTTGAACGGTGTTCGGACAATTGTTATCAAAGTCTTGTGTGGCACAAGTGGATTTTTCCACTGTGAAGGGTTTCAGGTTACTGGTAGGACAGTGTCAATCTCCAGTTGGAAAAGCATAGAGTCTGTGGACTGTGCTGACCATTCAACTGCTAAGATGTTTTACGACCATCCTTCACAAGACCCTGTGTTTGAGGGATGTCAGGAAACAACGTCCTCTACCACGTGCAAGGGATTGTTTGGTGGTGGGGTTCATGCGTTGCAACCCTCGACGTCTGTCATCGCTCCTCATCTAGTCAGGAACTTCTGACATGGTGTATGCTATCCAGCTGTGGATGTGAATCTGTTGGTTGGGCTCTGTGTGTCTGTGGGGGCTCACCAGTGGTGACTCTGTTCTAGTGGTCTGAGCACTGTTTACTCTATTGATTAATCTTACAGAATTTAATTTGGCTCAGGCAGGGCTTTTGTGAGGTACATAAAAAGCACTAAATTAAGTGTTCAACTGAATACATACATTACACTGCTTTGTCTCAAGCTGCTGCTGATGATAATGATTACAGGGGATGGTTGTTTTTATTACTGAAGTTGACTGACAGTGTGTGTGTGTGTGTGTGTGTGTGTGTGTGTGTGTGTGTGTGTGTGTGTGTGTGCGTGCGTGAGTGCGTGCGTGCGTGCGTGCGTGCGTGCGTGCGTGCGTGCGTGCGTGCGTGCGTGCGTGCGTGCGTGCGTGCGTGCGTGCGTGCGTGTGTGTGACTGTGTGTGTGTGTGTGTGTTTGGTGTTTGTGTGTTTGGCATGGTACATGTACATGCAGAACTGTGCTATGTCAATTTGGTAGTGTAATAAAAAATTGGAGGTTATAGCATGCTGAGCAGATTTTGAGTAAATAACCCTCAAGAAGTTGTTCACGCAGACTTTTCTCACACGTCATATAGAGATATACTGACCTTGCATGCATAATAAGTGGCAATAGTTAAATTAAAACATCATATGGCTCCCTAGGAGGCTAATTCAACCTTACCTTAATTTACCATTACATAGTTTGGGACCCTATCAATGATACGACAGTTTCAAGCTCCTGTTGGCAAGGTTACGAGTCAATGGATGAGGATGTTGTTTTCTGTGTCAAAGGTTATGTAGCTGGGTAGAACCGTAGAAGGATTGTTTGGGGCCTTTATGTAACATCTGTGTTTTTGTATTGCCCTTATGAAAGGACATTTACATGTATGTAATGTAAATGTATATCTCAAAAATTTATCATTATCACAAAAAATCTGTGTCAGGGAGATCAGCTTATTCATGGACATTATATCAAATCGCGGTTGTCAGTAGGACAGATAAAGTGCATTATTGTTCATTCTTGGCAGATCTATGAAGGTCCATACAGAATTTATAGCGTTCTAAATTTGACAGACTTGTATGCCAGGTATAATGCTGCACGCTGGGCTATAAATGCACTTTGCTCTCCCATAATTATAGTGAAGAGAATTGTGACAAAAGTAATAAAACTTCTTAAAGGAACATTAGCAGCTGAAATATTATTCTGAAAATAGTTTGCCTGTTTGGTTCTGTTACAGCTGGATGAAGCTTTCATTTATGGTAAATCCAAATGGAAAGATTCCAGTCAGAAGGTATACAAATTATTTTTTTTATGTCAATCAGGTTTTTATAGTTGTTGTGTTTTCAACTTATTTTGCCCTTGGAAAATGTGGACTTCACAGTGCCCCTGTGGAATGCTTGATCTTTTTTCTCTTTTACTTATTTTACCTCATTACCATGACTTTGAAAAAGTAGACAAATGGAAAATATTTCATCTTAATAATGTGGATTATTGCTTGGTAATGCTGCACAAATATAAAATATTTAAATAAAACTAGAAATGTAGCATGTCTTAGAAGCCTGTGAAAAGCACTGCAGGTTTGTTGTTGTAGGCAGATGGTCATTGTGCTTCTAAGTATTTGCAGCTTTTAAAATATAAAATTTTTATGCCTGTGTTTTGTAGCATTACTCGGACGTTTGCCTCTGGAAAAGCCGAGAAAATGGTGATGCAGTGTCTCAAGGACCTTGGATTTGCTGGTGGAAAGGTATAACAGTCAGTCATCACTTGTTTCCACTGAGAGTTGAATGTATTTACCTTGTAGTGCCTTTGCAGATTTGTTTCCAGCTATTTTTCAGTGTAAATGATAGGTTCTTAACAAATGGTATTACGTAACTGTCTACACGCATGCACATAGCAAAGATAAACAGAAGAGAAAAAGGTTTGATTGATGTGTTTACCAGGGTTTGCATGACACCCTTTCACCTAAACTAAACACCTCTTCTTGTCTGTTTATGGCTGAAGGTTCCTATTTGCTGCTTCACAATGCAATTCTGAACTCTTTGAGTGGGGCATTGTCATATTTTAGTTGTATTTATTGTATAGGTGTGTGGTGTATGCCACTGTGTGGTGGTCTAGTGCAGAGTTTCCCAAACTGTGGGTTGCGACCCAAAAGTGGGTCGCGAAGCTCTGGCAAGTGGGTCGCCAAATGTTTTCGAGAAACATTTATTTTATTACAGCAACAACATTTGGCTATCATTTGGCTATTACTTTTCAACGAATTGTAAACTGTCATTTACCTAAGTTTCCTTTTAATGCTTTAAATTTCTAAGCACTGTACGTAAATCCACATATTTCGATGCCAATAATTTACGAAGCAAATTTTAGTACACAATACTGAATTTGACACAGTGGGTATCGATACTGCCAAGATATTCACAAGTGGGTTGCGCCCTAGAAAAGTTTGGGAACCGCTGGTCTAGTGGTTATCATGCTGGACTATCAACCGAGAGGTTGGGGGTCAGGGGTTCAAATCCCCACTAAGACAGAAATTTCCTTTGAGAATTTCTGTTCCACCTGTGTCTCCTATCCAACTCGTCTATAATGAACGCACTGACCATACATTGTCTGTGGGAAGATCAGATGGTGAGGGAGAGGATTGGCCATCCGCTCTCATATATATGCCAAGGCTAAGAAAATGAAGTCGCTAAGGCTTCATACCCATGGCCGTCTTGTAGGCTAGCTCAAGGGACTGCTGTTCTTCTTCTATTGTATAAGGATGTAAGTAAAGTCACCATGATTCACATTTCATTGATGATGGCAATGATGACGATGACGAAGATGATTATGATGATAATGGATAAATGCATATATGATGAGGAGCAGTATATAATTTTATCATTATTGTGCTCCTATTTATTTCAGAGTGATGACATTGACCAAGAAAGTTTTACATTTGAGAAGTTTTATGAACTCTACCACAAGATCTGCCCTCGTGCTGACATAGAAGATCTTTTCAACGAATTGTTAGTAATTTCGGTTTTTCTAACTGAATAAATATTTTTGTTCAGTATTTAGTGGTTTTTGCAGTTATCATGGCATTTTTATGTTTTAAACAACGTCCTCCAAGGCTGACAATCAATCAGACTTCTGACTGCTGACTTGCCTGATTCATAGCATAGCATTAAATCAGATGAAGGCACACAATCTTTGATCTTTGATAGCATAATAATTAACAAATAGTTCAATGACAACACTGCTGTAGAGGTCGACTTCAAATTCCCTGCATGCATGAATCTATCAGTGACATTTGTAACTCAAACTTTCAACTTTGCACATGACAGACTACCTGTTAAAATCGTTATTGCACTTTGTACTCAATACATTTGTGTCATTGGTGGTCATCGATGAGTCAGACACGTTCTCATACACCAGCCAACTAAAGTGTATATTTGATATGCATGCAAAAGCTCATCAATCACAAGAGTATGTTTAAAATGCTGGCAAACGCGAACCAATCATAAATCAGACTCCAGATAACTCAGTGATGCTATGTCATAAGAAATTTCATCCAAAATTGTGAGAAACCCACCAACCAATCATAAACAAGTAGGCAGCCCGTTAAATCATTGATATGACGTCATAGAAATTTCTGATATAAATACGTGGTTAATTAACAGTTGAAAATTATATTTACATATGTTAAGAATATTCAATATACATTTGATTTTATGGTACTGAGAAAAAGTTAACTCTTAATACTATGATATGTAAAAGACTTTGGCTGTTCTTTTAAGATCAAAGAACAAGAAATACCTCACTGTGCCACAACTGATAGTGTTTCTGAATGAGGTTAGTATCAAATAAGTCAAGACATCAGTGGCGTCAATAGGGTTGTTGTCACCCAGTGCAAAAAATTATGCTGTCACTGCCATGGACCTCTTCCCTAAGTCCCTTACCAGACATTAGCTGGGCTTACAAAAATGTTTTTGTTGTTATCTGTTATTGTTAATTTAAAAATAGTAAATTTCTGCTGAAAGTCTGGGAAAAAATTTTGAAGACAGTCATTTTGTCATGTTGGTGTCCCCCCCTCTGAAGGTGTCACCTTATGCGGTCCCTCACTAGCCTAGTGATGCCACTGCAAGACCTGTTCCTCCCCTTCGTTTTTCTTTTCATTACCTTTGTCATAGATTTAGTTTTAAAGGTAGCTGTTGTTGATCATTCTTCTGTCTTGCTTCCATTTAAATTTTCATGACCATGATAACCCATTGTTTCTTCAGTTGAACTACAGCAAAACTTCTTTATATCAAAGATCAAAGGACCGTCGTAAACAGTTCAATAGATATGAGGTTTGAATATAGCCAGATATTCATGTCTAAGGTTAACATGAAAATTTCTTTTTATCGATAAGATGAGATAAGAATATTCTTGAATATACCAATTGCTACCCGCATTTTGGTTTATATACATGGTTATGATCAAAAAGTTTTCCTCAGCAATGAATGCTGAGAAAAGGTGTTGTAGAGACTTTTCTTTGGTTTCAGAGGCAAAGAGATCCTCGCCTGAACGAGATTCTCTTTCCATTCTTTGATCGAAGGAGAGTTAAACAATTGATTGAATCCTATGAGCCAGATGAACAATTTCGAAAGTCAGGTGGGATGCTAATTTTGTTTCAACTGAAGTGCCTTCTTGTTAGGCCAGGTAGTAAAAGTGCTTGGGTGATCTCAGGTTGCAGGAAAGGTCTCAGCTGTTAACTGTGATTCAGGTTGAACAGTAAATGAAAGGGGAGTAGATATTTAGACATATCAGTGACGTTTTTTGAAGACACTTTAGACTGTACATATCTTTTCTGTACATTTAAGCTTCATATGAGTTTTTCTATTTTGTTGCTTCTCTGTGTTTGATGAAAGTGCAGTTACTTTAGGGCAGAGAATAGACATCCTCTTGGAACTACAATCTTCCACTAAACAAATGTTCTGCTCTGTATGACTCAGCTCAACATTCACTGCTCATGAATAAGCTGGTGCCCTGTGCTTAGCTTTAGAGGAACGCTTTAGAAATTTAGAGTTTATGATAGATTTTCAAATAGGCTTCAGATGCACATACATGTACTTCCAGTTAGATAGCGCCACATGGAACAGTTTTAAGAAATTCAGAACAGGTGCTATATAAATGTTCTAATATGCGCATACTCTTTTGCATTAATGCTCACCTGTTAGATCAGTTAGATGGTCATCAGACATGCAGTGCTTTCAGACAGTCTTGAAAGGCGCTATTTAAATGGTCGTATATGAATAGGGCTGATATTTTGTCTGATAGAGTTTATGTCCGTGGATGGATTTTGTCGCTACCTTATGTCGGATGAGAATGCACCAGTTTTTCTGGATCGCCTTGACATCTATCAGGACATGGATCAGCCTTTGGCACACTACTACATCAACTCATCACACAACACTTACCTGTCTGGACGACAGTTTGGCGGGAAGTCATCAGTAGAGATGTACCGCCAGGTGTTACTTGCAGGATGCAGGTAAGGAGATAACGAGATTCCAGGTATAGAATTGGCTATTGTTACCTGATCTGTTGGTATTTGATAAGGATCAGTCATGTAGTTAATTAAGGTAATGTAAAGGGCTTACATACCACACATCTATGTCAACAATAGTCTTTAAAGGTGAGCTCGTCGGGTTGAATATTTGTGCAGCTTAAGTGCAGTATTTCAGTCATGGCAGTACCAATCCAGCTATTGTATAACCTTGCCTTTAAGCTTACATGACTTAGTGATTTTACTTGACAAAATTTTGCTTTTATTTTGACAAATCAGGTTTTTATCTCTGGATTCAAAGATGAAATTGGCCATTTAGTGATAGGGAATATGAGTTGGTAGTTTGCTATCATGTTAAAGTACACTGCTTGGCAGTTGGAAGAAACATCAGAAGTAGTGGGGTTTGAAGATGCTGACATATGGAATTAACTTCAAAAACTGTTGCAGTGAACAGTTGCTTAAATTTGTTTGTTTATTTGACATGGTAGATGTGTTGAACTTGACTGTTGGGACGGTAAGGGTGATGACCAGGAGCCAATAATCACCCATGGTAAAGCCATGTGCACCACTATTCTATTTCGTGTGAGTTATTTTGTATTTAGCGCTTCCTTGAATTTCATACACTTTCATCCAGGCTTCTTATTTAAAATAATGTGAAATTGAAATTTTGCATGTAGGGATTGGAGGCTTTATCAAAGGTTGAAGTGACTTCTCTTTATATTGGGCCTGTTAGTAATTTTGTGTGTATTCATTATAGTCCCACTTTGGCGCATATTATATGTTTTCCAGTTAGTTTATTATTCATTTTAATTGTTCTTTATCTATATTTTCATTGCATTTTATCAAACAACAAATATGTGTTGTTAGTTATTTAATGTTACAAGTTAAATTTTATAAATTTTTGAATGAAATTTTATTAATTGTTTGATACCAATATCATATACTTCTACAAGTTTTAGTAGTGGACTTTGCAATTTATTAATCTGTGAAGAATTTATTTGTATGACTTTCATTAGCAGTTGACTTTACATTTGATTAATTTTTGAAGAATTTATTTGTATGATTTTCATCAGCAGTTAACTTTACGTTTTATTAATTTTTGAAGAATTTATTTGTATGATTTTTTCATCAGCAGTTAACTGTACATTTTATTAATTTTTGAAGAATTTTTATTTGTTTGACTTTACATTTTATTAATTTTTGAAGAATTTATTTGTGTGATTTTCATCAGCAGTTGACTTTACATTTTGTTAATTTTTTAAGAATTTATTTGTATGATTTTCATCAGTACTTATTAATTTTTGAGTAAATGTATTTTCATCATTTTTAATCTACATATGATATAATAAAAGTTTCAACAGTTGAATTTAGTTTGTTTTTGATTAGCTGTCAGAATTCTACTAGGATCTTAATTGTGTTTGCAGGATGTAATTCGTGCAATTCGTGAGACGGCCTTTGTGACTTCAGACTTTCCTGTCATCCTTTCATTTGAAAATCACTGCAGGTGATTATATAGTACTAGGGCCCGATTTTTAATTACATCTTGTAGCTGCAAGTGTCATTAACATTAAGCCTTACCATGTCTTGTATTTCAAAATATTTGTTTATCCTTTATGGCCAAATGATTATGCTTATGATGTTTTGCTACACTTTCTAAGAATCACAAATTATGATGCTGTAGAATTTGCCTGTACACTGTTATCTCTGACATCAATGATTAACTGTCATAGTTCAAGGGTCACTTGAAGGTTTGATATATCAATATGCTAATTGAGTGTGTAGTATAGGTGTGACCAAGCTATATGGGTAACACCAACTTCATTCTCTTTGTAGGTACATATAAAACTTGATACATGTTATTGAATGAAACCTCAACAGTTATCTGACACTCAACTATGCCATACATATGCACAAAGCATTCCTTTACGCATAACCTGTGTGGTCACGCCTACTGCTCTGTGGTGCTCACTCTAGCAATGTCATGTCAGTCCTAAACAACCATGACCTGAACATCACTGCCCAGATTTAATGATAATCACGTCTGGTTCATGCTCATCCATGCATTTCAAAGGAAATTAGTTGACTGAATGAGAAATTGAACTGATCTGATCCCAACCAGGAATTGAATACATCAATACTTAGGTAGTTTTTATGTTAATGTGGACATTGCTTTAACATCCTGTGTCAAATAGCCAGTGATTGAATCATTAGAAAATAGTGACACTTACTGTTTGTGTTTTTGAATACCAGATAATAAACTAATGAAAGTAGAACTGCAGGCCCACCTTCACACACCAGAGTTACCTATTCAGACTTAGATGTACTGACTGCGTACATTATAAATGCTTTGTATTCAAGGCAAAACTTCCAGAATCAGCATACGTGTATTTAAACGTTTGATTTTAATTATGTTTTTAAATAGCAAACCACAGCAGTATAAACTTGCTAAATACTGTGAAGAGATTTTCGAAGATTACTTGCTGAAGAAGCCTTTGGATGCAGTTACGGTAAATAGCGATTATGAAACTCTTTAGTTGTCTTTGCCATATGTACTGCAATGTAATTCACCAAAATTTCTTAGCACCACACAAAAGCCACATCAGTCTGATTCACCAGCACTACATCAAATTAAGTCTGCAATAGCCAGGCTCCCTTATCTGCTCCGGTGCCAGGTCAGAGTCCGGGGAGGTCAAGGTATATATGTAGTTAACAGGATTGAATTTAGTGACTTAGGTGATGGACGGTAGTCTCAAACTTATTATTGATCTTCATGAAAATTAGTTCGTAATCTTGATTCATTGTTGCAATATCATAATTTAGAAAAGTAAAAGATAAAACTTATTTACGCAACTCTGTTGAGAAGTTTTCTCAGAAGTTTGATCCAGTGTGGTTTCCAACTCTACGTGAGAAACTATAATTTGCTTAAATAAGCGTAGTTGATGTAACAATGCATGATTTACCTTTTAAAACTGTCAAACCTATATGTTTGGTGATCAGAAGGAACTGAATTAATCGTTTTTGACATTAGTTGTTCATATCAACTACCCAGGTTCAAGTAATTTTGCAGAATATATCTTGCACTGTACTGTACGGCATCAGTTTACATAATGTTCAAAGTGGTCTCCTTTGAAACTTGTCACTAGATGTTACTATGTATAGACCAGGCATGGCGAACCTATGGCACGCGTGCCCAAAATGGCACGCGTTGAAATTTTTTGGGCACGCGGAATTCAGAGCGTTCACCAAAATTTAAAACTTAGAAATACAAAATCCTTGTAGGAATCCATATTTTCTTGTTTGAAGGATATTATTTTACCAACATTCAAGAGCAATATTTGAAATAACGTCTTTAATTCATTTTTTTACGCTTTGTTAACTAACACCTATATGAGAAAAATAATTATATACTGTGCAATATTCCGAAGGGCACGCTACGCTATTTTTTAAAATGATTTAGCAGCATTTTGGCACGCACCTTAAAAAAGGTTCGCCACCCCTGGTATAGACAGTGCTTTTTTCAGCCGGAATCCTTTGGAATGGCATTCTGGCACCTTCTTCAGCTATTATAAAACATTTATTTATTTTAATAAAAGAATAATTTAGTTATTTCAATTTAATGTGATGTCAGAAATTTTCTTGGGGGGGTCTCACAGTGACCCCTCCCCGAACCTCTTCCCTTTTTTTCTCAGGCTTTGCCCTCAATTTAGCCCTTCCATAATTGTTCAGTTCCAGAACCTTTTTTCTAGAAAAAAGCACTGTGTATATGTATGTAAACTGTTTGACACTCAGCTGTAATGTCATGAATTAATCTTGGCTTTGCATATTTCGACTTCTGTTCAGAACCTGATTCTGATACTAGATTGAGTCAGCATGCTATCATGATATATTTTCATACACTTTCATGATACATGTACTGCTTTCGTGTTTTTAATTATCACAGTAATCGACCAACTCACTCTCCATTGATTGGTTTAATTCAGCATCACCAATTAATGAGAACCTGAAATTATCTTATGGTTTGCTTTACCTGTCTGTATTTTAGCTCGAAGTTGGAGTTCCACTGCCTTCTCCAAATCAACTGAAACGAAAAATACTCATTAAGAACAAACGTCTGAAACCTGATGTTGAGAAACGTGAGACATTCTTTATCTGTGGCTCTTTATATTATATTATACCATTTATTATTTATAGCATATTAGTTATGATGACTGTCATATGACAGCCATTTAGAATTCATGTCAGGTGCTACAAAAAGTTCCAGTTACATACTTACAGTTAATCATGTAAATACAGGAGAATTATTGGAGTGCTACAAATGTACCACAGCATGCGAAGTTCAAGCCTCCCTGCAAATGATCAGTGTGTTGGAACCTTCCTCAGCCTAGCACAGTTGATGCCTTGTAAATTAGACAGTATTCTATACGAATGTATGCAAATGTAGGTATGTAATTTGATATTTAGCAAACCTATCTAGCGCTTTAACAGTCTTCCGCCCGCCATCAGACTGGCCAACTCAGTGAATCCTTTCAAATCTAGGCTAAAAACCCACCTGTTTGCAAAGGCTTATCCTTGGAGTTGTGAGGCACTCTTGTAGCAGAATGGCCACGTTACGGCGCCATATAAATTGTTGTTATCATCATCATCATCATCATCATCATCATCATCATCATCATCACCATCATCATCATCATCATCATCATTCTGTGTTGAGTTAGTTGTGCAATTGTTTTGTGATGCAATTGAAGTGATATTCAATCTTGATTACTTTCAATTGCTGTGTTAAAGATAGAGGATAATTTTGGGACTTTTTATTTTGAAGGCCAGCTGGAGTTGATCTTACAAGGCCAGGAGAAGGCAATTTTTGATGAAAATGAACCAGTGGAAGATGCCAACACAGCTGAAGATGAGGAACAGCCAACTGGTAAGCCATAAATTTAACTCTGCATAAACAGCCAACTCACCTTGCCATAAATTTAACTATGCATAAACAGCCAACTGGTAAGCCATAAATTTAACTATGCATAAACAGCCAACTGGTAAGCCATAAATTAAACTATGCATAAACAGCCAACTGGTAAGCCATAAATTTAACTATGCATAAACAGCCAACTGGTAAGCCATAATTTAACTATGCATAAACAGCCAACTGGTAAGCCATAAATTTAACTATGCATAGACAGCCAACTGGTAAGCCATAAATTTAACTATGCATAAACAGCCAACTGGTAAGCCATAAATTAAACTATGCATAAACAGCCAACTGGTAAGCCATAAATTTAACTATGCATAAACAGCCAACTGGTAAGCCATAATTTAACTATGCATAAACAGCCAACTGGTAAGCCATAAATTTAACTATGCATAGACAGCCAACTGGTAAGCCATAAATTTAACTATGCATAAACAGCCAACTGGTAAGCCATAATTTAACTATGCATAAACAGCCAACTGGTAAGCCATAAATTTAACTATGCATAGACAGCCAACTGGTAAGCCATAAATTTAACTATGCATAAACAATCAACTGATAAGCCATAAATTTAACTATTCATACATACATGCATACATTTTTATTATCATTGTTGTCATCATCCTCATCATCATCAGCATTATTGTTGTCATCATCTATAGGCTGATCATATAGGCCTACATTTGTTATTGTTGTTGTTTAGGTATTGTTTAAAAGTCATCCTGTCTTTCCTATTATGGATCGAACTCTGAGGGCATGAATTATTTTGCATTTTTTTTTATCTTGTATATATTTACTGAAATAATTTCCATTTGCTCTCCTTATTTGCCTCTACTTATGCGATGACTGATATGCCTTAACTTATGATGTCTGCTTATGTGATATATCCTGTTGCAGGTGACAAGTTGGTTAAAAATGCTGCAACTACTCCCTGTAAGGTAAGACTGAAACTGGCAACTTCGTGTAAGTGGTGCTGGAATAAATAAGAGGCGGAGGTGGAAATGCAGTTGTTTACTTGACGCTGTAGAAATGTCTCAGTAGCCTGATGACAGCGAGGGACCATGATGCTCTGAGGACATTGAGGAAGTCCCCTCATTTCAATGATCAGTACAGTTTTATTGGCAGCTGATTGTAAACAGTTGTATATTCAACAAATAGTTTTGAGTTTCTAGTTTTATGTGCAATGTTCTAGATGAAATCCAAGTTTTGGCCTTTACTCTACAAAGTTTTGAAATTCTGTGCCAAAAATCTTGTTTTACTCACTGGAACTGCTTCTTTGTGCTGTATCAATGACTTATAAGCTGACTATTACACATGCCCCATGCCATGTCATACGGCATCAAACTACTCCTGTTTACACTATATACCACTCCACTCAGGCTCACTGCTCACTGTAGTGACTGCCACTCATATACCTATAATATCCAAATGCTTCTTTAATTCGGTAGCTCCTTGTCTAATTCAACTCTCCAGTTAGTTCCTTCTGGTTTTGACGATGTTCAGCCTTGTGTGGCCAGTATCAACCTGTTCCTTAATCCTTTTAAGACTGAATTTCTTCTTTTAGCAAATTTCAAACTATAAAAATGAATTAACTTAATCTATTTATAGGAAATTTTTCATCAGAGTTAACTTATTTGAGTTTTCTGTGTACTTTTAGGTAATTTAGCTTTTCCTATTCTCTGCTCAGATTTTATGTCTGCACAGAATTGTATGAAACAAGAAAAACACTGAGGGGAATTTCCAAAAGTTACACTAATTAGCTTCTGGATGTGCCATGAATTTGCCTGCAAAGTGACAATAAATAAGCAGCCAAATGTATCACCGTTTAACATGTTTTAATTTGCAACACCAATGTGTAATTGTTTGACTTGTGACCAATTAATGGATATTTTGGTGACTGGCAGGAGGAAGACGATTCCGAGATGATGACTGATCAGGGAGACGAACTGAGTGCAGAGATGGAAGCTAAACTAATGACCCAGTACAAGTACACAGGAGCCACCACAAACATCCACCCTTACCTCTCGTCAATGGTCAACTATGCCCAGCCTGTAAAATTCCAAGGATTTGACGTTGCTGAAGGTTCCTGTTATTCTCAGTTGTCTATGCAGTTTAAGTCCTTTTATTTATCTAGACTTTTTCAACATTTTCATAATATGTAGTATTATGTACTATGTTGTATTATATAGTATGTAGTATTATGTAGTATAATATGAAGTATGTTGTTGTGAGAGGAGGTATATCATTATTGTGATGAAATAACTAATGATTTATTATTGGCTTGCATTCTGTCCTTTAGGTTTTTATTTGGACTGTTTTCACTGTATTTTATAACATTTGTAGAGAAGAATATTTGCTACAACATGTCGTCATTCAATGAGTCAGTTGCACTGGGATGCCTTAAGCAGGCTGCCATTGAGTTTGTCAAGTATCCTTTTGTAAGGGTGAACACTGAACAGTTTATGTTGACATGTTTTCTGTGTCTTTACCACATGATCATTTATCAGAATATTTCGTCTAGTATAGGTGTATCCTCTGAGTTTTTAATTCATTTCAGTAGAATTTAGAACTGGCATCTACTGAAAAATAAATGTTAAGTCTTGTGATAAACTGGCCGCAATTATGATTTGTTCCTTTCTTGCTCAAAGATTTAAATGAAGGACTTATTAAGAAAGGATAGGGTAGATTACTGGTGCTTTGATAGGAGGGAGACTTGAAGAGCTGATATACAAAAACATATGAAGCCATTTTCTCACTTTGCACTTAAGTGTACCAGCATACTCAGTGAATGAATAGTGAGTGAATACTCAATACTCAATAAATGGGGTTGGGTTTCCATTATGACAACAGATGAGGTCAAATATTTATCATCTCACCCAATCAATTCAATGAGCAGGGTCGAGGCGAAGTGGTGGCTATAGAAAAACCTGTAGCCTACTTTTATGTTAGCATGTCTTCAGAAGAGAGGAATGTGTCATGCAAAACCAAATGATTATTTATGTAAAACTGTAACCTTTATGCTCACTGTGCCACAATGATAAGACTTTAATAAATGGGTACAATTAACTAAGATTTCAGGTAAGAAATTTTGAGAATTTGGTAAATTGTTAACTTTTGTCAAGCTCCGTTTTTGTCAGTTTTATCAGAATAGCTGAAATGGATTTGTCTGGTTTCACATTTAAGCTCCTCACTTTGCCTTAATATGGTAGCAGTAAGTCTACTTAACAGTATGAAGAGAGCTTTACTATTAGAGATTACCTTAAGATGGGATATGGCATATTACTTGTACCTTAACGGTAGGAGACTTGAAGGACTCATATATACAGAGACTGCCTTATTAGCGTTAATAGCCTCACCTTGTCACCTTGTGCTGTCAACTCCTGGAGCTCTAGCGATCGCCACGACACACATTCTCCATTGCTTCCTATTCGAAGTCCGGTCCCTTAGTGCTTCCAAATTCATGCCAGTTACATCGTGAATCTCATCCATCCATTTCTTCCTTGGTCGACCCCGTCTTTTTTTCCCCTCACCACAAGCCAACATCATTTCCTTTTCTAGCCCATCAGATCGCATAACATGACCAAAGAATCCAAGCTTCAATCTTGTCGCTTTTTGTTTTAATGACTCTTCATTCTCGACACCAATCTCCACTCGTATTGATTCGTTCGTCCTTTTCTCTGTCCATGATATTCTCAACATTTTTCTCCATATCCACATTTCACATGCGTTGACCTTTTTCACCATGTTCTTTGTCATTGTCCAAGACTCACAGCCATACAGAACCGTTGGAAAGACTAGGGCTCTCACGAGCCTTTTTTTTGTATCTATGCTCACATGCTTGTCCTTCCATATCTTTTCCAGTCCAATCATTGCAGCTTTCCCAATCGCAATCCTTCGTTTTATTTCTGTATCACATTTTCCTTCTTTTTCAACCAATGATCCCAGGAAAGTGAAGCTTTCTACCACCTCTATTTCTTCTCCGTCAATCTCAAAAGTATCCCATTCTGCTGTTGTCATAACTTTTGTCTTCTTTATGTTGAAGTATAAGCCAGCTTTTTCACTTTCTCTCCTTACCCTTCTTATTAATTCTATCAGCTCATCTTTTCTTTTTGCCATTAGTGTTGTATCATCTGCATATCTAAGATTGTTCAATGTCCTTCCCGCAATTTTTACTCCCTCTTTTGCCCCTTCCATTTCCGCCATTCTCATTATTCTTTCCGCATATAAGTTAAACAGGAATGGAGACAAAATGCATCCCTGTCTCACCCCTTTCTTGATATTGAATTGATCAGTGTCTCCGTATTCTGTTCTTATCACCGCTATCTGATCTTCATATAGTCCCCTTAATAGCCATATCAAGTGTTTCTTGCAATAGTTTAAAGCCCAAACTGCTTCTGACTACACTGAACTACTCTCATTGCTAGATTCCAATGCCTTTCTACTTTAATGACAGTTAATAGCCTACTGTCATTAAAGTAGAAAGGCATTGGACTCTAGCAATGAGAGTAGTTCAGTGTAGTCAGAAGCAGTTTGGACTTTAAACTATTGGAAGATATACGCTTCTGTTTGTATGAAAGTGTATATGATAAACTCTTCAATATGAGTGATGACAATCAAAACCATATCTTAACCATTACTTAACCATAATTATAGCTACAATAAACGCCAGATGAGTCGGATTTATCCGAAAGGAGCAAGAGTTGATTCAAGCAACTACATGCCTCAGGTTAGCTGAATTTGAGTCTGCAACTTTATTAGCACTGAACATTTTTTAAATTGTTTTGTTTTCATGTGTTTTAAAACGTTTCCTACTTTTATTAGGAAGAACACTGCGCAACAGCTGTACATGGTATACTAATACAGACTGATAATGACAATAATTTTGGCGTTTCAAGTTGATAAAGAAAATTTACTGCATTTACTAATTATGTCTACAGATCAGTGGGATCATGGGGTTAGTGTGCTGGACTGTCAACAAGAGAGGTTGGAGGTTCAAAATCCTGCTAGGGTAGAAATTTGTTTCGAGATTTCTGCTCTGCACGCGCCCCTAGCCAATTCAGCTATAATGAGAACATTGATTGCACACTGTCAGTGGGAAGATGAGACAGTGAGGGAAAGGACTTCTTTATGTGGAATAACATTCAGACAATGGGTAAAGGCATAAATGAAGATTGAATTTTGGCTTTTTCAGTTGATAAACTACAGGTGTGATATTGCTCAGTGCTTAGCAAAATTCTTGAAAGTTGGGGTGTAGAGGTTAAACTTGATTGAAATCATTTTGCACTCTATATGTAGAAGCATTGCCCTTTCTTATCTGATGGTTTCGATAAACATGGTTTGACATGTACATGATAATTGATATTCACTGGCAACAGATTTTCTGGAATGCCGGTTGTCAGATGGTTGCCCTCAACTTCCAGACACCTGACCTTGCGCTTCAGCTGAACCAGGGAAAATTTGAATACAATGGAAACTGTGGGTATGTATTGTATAGGAATCTAACCCCATAACTTCTATAGTGGCTTTGTGTATTGCTCAGGGCATTAACTGATGGTAATTTAACCTAATGACTTCCATTGTGAATCTAATAACTTCATTATCATTCTGCTAAATGCATCAATTGATGGCAGTATAAGCTAAGCTAATGGGTGCCTACACACAAGAGCAAGGTGTGGCACTTTCCTTACCTGGAATCGACATCTTAATATTTTTGGCCCTTGTCAATCTGTGATAACATGTTTAGTTTTCATGTTTTGTTCCCTCGTTCAAAAATTTCTGTGTCTCACATATCAAACATAAAGAAGGATCTTAAAGCAAACAGTTTTATAATTATTCGAGAAATTATCTATTGCCAGAAGATATTGTATTTGAAGACCTAAAACAGAATGGAGGCATACTCATATGTTGCGGATGGACCAGTCTTCTTTGAAATTAAGTGTTGTGTTGTCTTGTAAAAGGTATCTCTTGAAGCCAGACTTCATGCGACGTCGTGATCGGACCTTTGATCCATTCTCAGAGAGTCCAGTCGACGGAGTAATCGCTGCTCACTGCTCAGTTCAGGTTGAATGTTTGCTAGATAACTCTTTACTTTATATTTATGCAGGTGCACAGCAGCTCTTGATAAGTGCAGTGCGACCTGTGTAGGCCTATTCATACACGAATGTATGTATAATTGTATATATGCATGTGTGGATGTATGAGTGTATGTATGTGAACTATGTATAATGTATATACGTATCTGTGATCTAACAGAATGGTTACATATTGCAATGTATTATAATTTAATGTAATACCTAAAACATATGCTGATTACAAATTCTTTTGATCCTGTCTGACGTAGCTTGTATGAAATCATAAAAAGTGTTTGATCGAGAGTTAATCATCAAGAGAAATCAAGTAATACTGTAATAGTGCTATATAAGTCATTAGATTAGATTAGAAATTAGAAATCAGCAGAGCTGCCATATGGTGTGAATGGCCCGAAAACCGCCCTTTGGCAAATCCTAGCAGATAATGCATCTACATAATATTTCGCTACCTCTTTGTGTAAAGTAAATAACAATGAGGTACTTGTGCCTGATGATAATCAAAAGATTTCAGTACTTAAGTTTCTGCATTGAGTGTAATAATGCTTTCTTCAGGTGATATCTGGCCAGTTCTTGTCTGACAAGAAAATAGGTACATACGTAGAGGTCGATATGTATGGCCTGCCTACAGACACAATACGCAAGGAATTTCGTACACGGACCGTACCAAACAACGGTCTGAATCCAGTTTATGGTGAAGAATCATTTGTATTTCGAAAGGTGGGTTTCCGTTTTGCCAGCATGACTGCTTGTACTGAAAATCAAAACCTAAAAGAGAAATTAAAGTCCTTGATATCGGATTTGAAGACAAAGTCATGTATTATCATGACATTGTTGAAATTTATGCTTTGTTTATGTTACTGTTATCACACATATGGTCAACGTCTTTTGGTGTAAATTTTCCATGTGAAACCTTGGCTAAGAAATTGTTCTTCTTCAAATGCTCTGCCGGTAACATCATCACGCTTGGTCAAACTCTTTGTTTTCGTTCAGCCATTTTCTTTCAAAGATGATTCCCAATAGTTCCTTTCAGTATATCACCAATCTTGTTTGTCCACTGTGCCCAGCACTTTAGCATACGAGCCGAGTTATTTGGAATTGAAAACCCAAGAAACCTTAGGAAAAAGCTTAAAGAATAAAGAACCAAAATGCTGAAATAAAGCTTACAGATACACTGGTTAGCTTTCTTGCATAAATAAATGTCCTGCTGTTGTTGCCAACTTCAGAACTCGCAAGAGACAAAGTTGTTATTCCTAACCCAACAACAAAACCCTTTTTCTTTCCTCAAATCATCTTGAACTTCTTTTCAGCTGAGGTACGGTTCCCTTTCATTTGGGGCTATGAGCACCACTGAGCGGTTTATAACAGAACAGTGCTGGTGCTATATCAATTTCCTGTCAGATTTCTTTGTTAATTTTACCTGTAAATTTCATAGATATTCCACTCTTATTGATTCACTTTAATAACATGGATTTGTTACCATGTAGGTAATTCTGCCTGACCTAGCAGTGCTTCGAATTGCCGTTTATGAAGAAACGGGAAAGATGATTGGTCAACGAATTCTCCCTCTTGATGGACTCCAGTCTGGTCAGTTAATTGGCTTAATGGTATAACTTTGTTAAAATAAATAAATTCCAAATGTAGCCAGAAACACCAGTATAGGTTTTAAATTAATTGTTACAAACAGGCAGAATGCAGGAAAGGTTAATTATCAGATCAGTTGATTAATTCTTATGCAGTTGTCTCTTTGTATGCATGTATGTTGATCTGAACATATTTTGGCTGTTTTCAGACCAATAGTGGCAAATAAAAAAATATTTTAAAATAATTATTAAAAGTAAGTCTCAAGAAACAGTATTAGTCCTCAAATACAAGTACACTTTGGTTAGAGAACTTTGGTTTCAAGTATGAGTACTTGGTTTCAAGTACGAGTACTTCAAAACTGGAATCGAGTTGTACTTAAGTACAAGTACAATCACGAAGTACAGTATTGCTAGCCTTATCGGTATATGGCACCATTTAAGAATCTGTCAGAGATTCTGAAACATAACATCTAGTATATTTGAATACTAAACATTTCTTAATTTATTTTGCCTGGAATAGGAAAAGAACATTTGAAGTTCATGCCATGGTAATCCTGCATGATCGGTCACATAGTCCTGCCTGTGCTTCTGTGATGCTCTTAAAGGGCATTATGCACACATAAAAAAATGCAATCTTCTGGAACTTGTCTTAAAATTGTTTCAATTTGTTTTGTAGCATAAACATTTGTTTTGCTTAGGTTATCGACACATATCTCTACGTACAGACGGCAATTTTCCTCTGTCCTTACCCACTGTCTTCTGCCACATTATACTCAAAACTTATGTTCCTGAAGGTTTTGGAGGTATTTCAATGCTGTTTTCTTCTTGTGCAATTTTGCAATGCAGTGGCGGCGATCTTGTCTGAGAGGTGGGGGGGACAAAGTCGGCCACGATCTCGTCGACGACCGGTTTTGGAAAATCTTGTCCCAAAAAATTTTCTGCCACTTCATCTCCGAAAAATTTCGCTTTCTCCGAAAAAACTTCTTTTTTTTAGTCCTTCACCTCTTTTTACAACTTTTTCTTACACTATCCTCTTTTTTTCCCACACTTCTTTCCTTTTTTCCTTTTTTTTCCCCACTTCATTTTCACCAATTCATTTCCGCAAAATATCGATTTCATCTCGAAAAGTCTCCCAGCAATAACCCGTTTCTTTTTCTGATTTCTTCGTCTAAAAGATTTTACCTTTTTTGACGAATTCCTTCTTCTTTCTCATAATTTTGGGGGGACACTTCTGCTAAAAAAATTTATTTTTGCCTCGTCTGGTCAAAAACGCTGCGATAACCCTCACGCGCAATTACATTTCTCCGCCTTTTTGGTGTTTCTTCAAATGTGGGGGGGGGACAAATGCATGGAGTCCCCCCCTCTTAAAGGTGGGGGGACATGTTCCCCCCTGTCCTCCCTAGATCGCCGCCCATGTTGCAATGTGTCTGTTGTTTCTAAAATACAAACTGTTAATATTTAAGGTGACAAAGGGATGTACTGTAATATACTGTTTTATTCTCATTATTTTCCAAATTTATCTTTTAATTAATTTGCTGTATGTCATTACTGAGTTAAACGTTTGCAAGTTATAACTTATAATAAAATTGAGCCTAAAGTCTAGACCATTATTTGAGTTCTGTAATTTTTTTTATTTTGGGTTTATATTAAATTCAGTTCATATATTTTACATGAAAAAGATAGAACTTATACAGCATGCCCTTCAGGTTATAGAAATCAGTTCACTGTGATTAAAATGTGATCATTTGCAATCTGATGCAGAATTTGTTGATGCACTTTCCTCGCCGATCCAGTTCATGTCGGCTGCAGAGAAGCGAGCCAAGCAGATGCAGGAACTGGGAATTGAAGACACAGACATCACTGATGTGCCGAATGCCATGTCAAAAAAGAAACCGGAACTCATGCTTAATGCCAGTAGGGCCTTGCCATTGGGATCAACTGGAGGAAATACTGTACAATCACCTGGGGCCATGTCCCCACAGTCACCTGGCTTCGGTCCTCTGACTCCGTTGGACGATAAAAAAGGTAAATGCTGTTTTCTTGTGTATGAGCAGTGTTGGGTAAACTCACACAAGAAATGAGTTAAATCAAAACTCAACTCACGCACCTCAAAATGAGTTTAAACTCAAACTCAACTCATCCTAAGTGAAATGAGTTAACTCAAACTCAATTGTTAAATGAGTTAACTCATAAACTCACACGTTTCATACTAGCACGTTCTAATCGAGCAACAATTTTTCCATCACGCCTACTTGTAACAGAAAAATATTTTCCATCAAGAATACACGGTACTTCAGCCATGTTGTTCTTAACTGTTCACAATATACAAAATATGCAGTGCTTAAATACTGTCTGCTAGCAGTGTTTACGACCCTCCCCGCCGTCACCACTCACCAGTATGGAAAGCCGACGATATAAAAAAGGCTTGTTTCAACATAATATGTGCCGAATGCCGAAGAGTGAGTTGAGTTTAAAATAATAGACAGTTACAACTCAAACTCACAGAAAATATGAGTTAACTCAAACTCATAACTCACACTCTTTAAGGTGAGTTAACTCAAACTCATAAATCACAGCAAGTGAGTTAACTCGTGAGTTTAAACTCATATGAGTTAACTCATACCCAACACTGGCTGAGGCTAAGAAAATGAAATCACTAACACTTCGTACCCATAGCTGCCTCAGGGCTAGCTCTAGGGACCGCTCTTCTTCTTAATAATAATATTATTAATAAAATAAAAGCAATTTAGTAATACGAATAATATTTGGGATACAGCATAATTTGCATTTCCAGCGATGGCAGAGAAACTATAGCCATCTGTTTCAACCAGGGTTGTAGTGGTAAAATTAGAGGCGAGTACACGCTACCGGTTAGTTTTCCGAAACTAATTAGAGGCGAGTACAAATATTTTGTAAGGTGAGTATACAGTCTCTAAAGGTGAGTACACGCTGTAAACCCGCATATACCCTCGACTACAGCCCTGGTTTCGGCACATTTAACTAAAAATTTAGTATTTCAATGGTGCCTTCTACCTGCCAGAACTGAATGAGACGTAGCCATTCGAGATGTCATCAACAGTCTCTGGCAAATATTTATCACAAGGGATTACACTTGCCTTACCATATTAAAAATATAATAATAATATCACCACCATGATCCATATGCAGTGATGATCCACACTTTTGCCACATCCTACATCTCAAAGACAGCAATGTTTAATAGTAAAAGCTGCAGTTTAGCAACTAACTTGTCATGCATATATCTGCCAAATATGCCGGGTTATGTGCAACACATATTTATCCCTGTTGCAATATAAATTATTGGCCCTGTAAGCGCTGAGGAAGCAGAATTTTTCTCAGGGCTTGGACTTCGGTGGAAAGGTACCTCAGGTGACTGACATGAAACGCATTACCTCTTCCAGCGTCTTTCCATCTATTCAGATGCCACAACAATGCCATTGTCTTCAGAAACACTTTTCTGGATGGTATTGAAGTCAGAGCCTGATTTTGCAAAAAGAACCTTTTAACCCTTTAATTTAATTGTTTCATTCATGAAGGATCATTCTTACCTTGGGTGCAAAATATAATAATGATGATGACAATGAACGAAGGTGATAATAATGATGATGATGATGATAATAATATAAGACTTGCAGACTATTCAGATGAATGGTTGCATTAAATTACTTCAGCCTGTGCCTTTGTTAACTGAACTTTTGAATATTTTTCTGCTTCAGAGGAAGAATTTCCACAGGTGACGATTGAACTTCTGCAGACTGACAAACTGTTTATGAAGCTGTCAAAAAAGCAGCAGAAGGAGATGGACGTTGTTACAAAGCGCCATCTGAAGGAAAAGTGTGGCACTTACAAGCAGCTGTGTGCTGTGGCCGACCGTATGGTGCTGGCACATGAGAAAGAAAAGCAGCTGCTTGAAAAACAACTGGACAGAGGCTTAAAGAAGAACAATGGGTAACAGTTATTGGAAAATGACACTTGTTGAAATTTTGCTTGAACATAATTAATAGCTGGCTATATTCCATACTTTTAAAAGTTAACTTATGAAATTGTTCATTTTCACTGATTTTATTTGCGTGCACTTGTGTCATAATTTATTGCAAGTTGCAGTTGTTCTTCCACTCATTCCATACCATGTAAAACAGGATCGTCCAACTAATGGCCAATGGGTCATAATCTAGCTTGTCGACTGTTTCCATCCAGGCCACCGAGCCTTTAGAAATTGATAGTTTTATATTAAGGTCAATAACAGCCGTAATGGTTAAAGACTTGATAGTTTTCATTGATGTAAAAAGCAGACAATTTTGTCTAAATATTACAAAGGGCCACATTAATATCTGGCTATAGGTCACAGTGGGTCCTTTGCAATTGATGCCTTTTAGTTTTGTGGTGACATTAATATTTGGGTACATTAATATCTGTTGCCATAAATTTTTATGTGTTAGCTCACTGCATTATTCATTTTAAGCTTTTTTTGTCACTGAAGTACCTTATTAGTAAATTAAAGCCACTTTAGTAGGAAAGTAAGTTGGAAAAGTAGTTTTATAAATACTATTGGAGACAAATGAGTTTATTAAGTTCTTCTATTTGTTTTGATTTTAGTGGCCAAAGCAATGGTGAACGCTTAGAAGTAGACCCAAGACTGCAGATGCTGCTTAACGAGCAGAAAGCACAGGTCTGTAATTAATGACACTGATCATTATCATAGTCAAATTTACAATTTTATGTAGCACTTCTTCAGGAAAACTTTTCAGAGGTAGTATTGATGGCACTAGATCTATTTCTCAGATTAGGGTGTGCTGAGTTTTAAATTTGCAATCTATTCTGTAAGTGAAGTTCAAATAATGCATTTTGTTGAAGTCCTCTGATCATTCCTGTGGATAAGCCAGAGCTGTTTCTCATCAGGTCTGAACTTGGCAAGACTATTGCAGCCGTAAGCATGATGTGATGCCATGTTGTCCTTAGCCTTTTTACTTGTGAAATAGTAATTTCTTAATTTAAGTTTTTATTAAATCTAATGTAATGACTTCTGTGGGCATAGTCTATAAATCACTGGTGACTGTAGTGTAGTTCGGTTACAAATCAAATACTACTTTTATTAAATCTAATCTAATGGTGGTCTAGCTACATCCAAGGCTTGGAGGTTGGGAGGGGTCTCAATAAACACTGAAAACAGTTCAAAACACGGAAATTAAATTAAAATAACTAAATTATTGTTTAAATTATTAAAATAAATAAATTATTTTTAGTATCTGAAAAAAGGTGCCGGAATGCCGTTCCGGCGCGTTCTGGCTGAAAAAAGCACTGGTTACCAGTGAAAGTCTGTAGGGCTGTTCATTTTAAATGTGATTTGCCGTTTGTTTGTTTACAGTTGAGGGAATTGATTGCTAACCAGACGACTGTTTGGTCCGCTTTGGTCATGAATCAGATCACAGAGTCCTACCAGTTGCAGAAGGAACAATTGCAGCCGCAGTTTCAACTCTACAAAAGCCTCATTGAAGTGTGGCACGAACAGCAGCTTAAGGAACTCAAAGCCAGACATGAAAAGTATGAAAAATTCAGTAAAATGGTGACTGCATATTATAATGGTTCATATTCACATGATGGCAGCGAACTAACAATATCTGCTGTGACCACCACATTCAGTATATTGTGTGAGATAAGGTATGGTTTAAACATGTAATCCGGACTAAAGTCTGTTAAAACACGTACACTTGCATTTGAAGTGGAGTCAGAGGCATAACTTTTGTCTAAAATGTGAAGGTACCAATTTTTTACATACATGAAGCAAGGCAGAGACTGCAATCTCTGGGAAGGCTCAATAATAAAATATTAAATGGCATTGCAGTGAAGTTCTTGGAATAGAATGAGGTAGTATTTAAGTCCTGGCACTCAACAGCTAAGTGATGCACTTAATTGTAAAACTTCCACAACCTAGCTGTAACAATGTCGGTTTTAAAAGAAAACAATTTATTTGTTAGTCTTGAGCTTCAACTGAACAAATTGTTGTGTCTCTGTCATCAGAGCAAACAAAGAGCTAAAGGCAAGACAAACGAAACAATCGATAGACTGTGTCAAGGGAGTTATGTCCGACAAAACAATCAACAAGGCGGAGAGAGAAAGGTATGCTACGCAGTCTAAAAATGTGATCTTGTTTGCAAGAACGCTTGCATATATTTATCTGTGGGTGGATCGGAGTTTAAATACTTTGACTGAATTAATGTTATGCCTTGTTTACATCTGTCTTCACTGCTCTGGTCTTGACTGGATCTGTTTAATGGATTATGAACGTGGATTGCAATTTCAGTTTAAAACAACCATCAAATCATCATAATCATAATTGCACTTTCAAACCATGTTTATTTCAGGAAATGTCCTTAGAGGCTTTTCCTAATCTAATTACAGAATAGGTTGGAGTAATCATGTTAAATTTATATAAAACCTGTTTTGAGCTGTTGTTTAACAGAGGTTTCTCTGAAAACTTAAAAACTTGAAAGAAAGCATAAGGAAAGTCCTCAAGACACACTTAACATTGTGTTTATGAACACTTCTAATTTATTCATGTGAGGATGGATACAAGGAATACATGACAAAAACATGGGGAGGCTAAAAAATATTCTATAGGCAACACATAGGCAGGCTAAAATATTCTATAGGCAACATGTAGGCAGGCTAAAATATTCTATAGGCATCACTTGGGCACACTAAAATATTCTATAAGCAACACACGGGCAGACTAAAATATTCTGTAGGAAACAAATGGGCAGACTAAAATATTCTATAGCCAACACATGTGCAAACGAAAATGTTCTATAAGCAGTATTCTATAGCTCAGAGTATAGGCTCTGCTGGGAATAATAGATTAATTACTGGTTGCACAATGCTCTGTGTCAAATGATTTTAATTATGTGTTATAAAGGCGAATTCGTGAACTGAATGAGAATAATACAAAGAAGTTCATTCAGGAGCGCATGAAACAGGCAAGCGTCCAAGGAAAACAGATGGACACGTTGAAGCAGCAGCATCAGGACCAGCTGAAGACACTCCATCAGGACATGCAAAAGGTCATCTGCCTTTCATTGTTGACACTTGCTGATAAATTTGATCTGACCTTCTTTTAATAATTATTCTAACTATAACATGACGTTATTTGATGCTGCCAAGCATTTGTGCATTAAGCCCTTTATAAAAATTTCTAGACAGCCCCTGACTTCGAGTGGTTCTTAAAAGTCACTGTAGACATGTTTAGTTACATGTACATTGATACATTAGACACACACCAACCAATTCCAAGGATCCTTAAACCTAAACAGTCCATATCACTAACTGGAAGTTCATCCTGCAAGTCATGATGATGCATACAATCAAGTTTCTAATTACATTTTTTAATATGGATACATTTTCCAATGTTTATTTTGGTAATTATTAATTTTAGCCTCTTTTGTAAGTTTTTAATGTGTATTAACTTAATACTGAGCAACATCTTTCATCTAAATCTACTGTTTCTTTCTGTGTGGTTTCTTTATTTAACTTTATGTACATCCTTCACTGATTTGAATGTTGACTGGTTATTTCACTGGTCTTTCCCTGTCTTTATTCAGTTTTGCAGCTGCTACTCATTAGTTGCTTCAGTTGTTTCGTTTCCTCTGGTTGTTTATGTATTGCCTTGTGTGTTACTGTGGAGTGCATTTGTCCTTACGGCTGTTGTCATCTGTGTTTGATTAACATGTACTTTGCCTATTCTTTAGGAAGAGGAAATGATGGATTTATCATACGAAGAAGCCAAACTGGCACATAAGCCACAGGTGGTTGTCTGATATCCAGACTCAACGCTCAGTGTTCAAAACCCAACGAAGGCCACAGCAGATACGCCACAGTCTCACGCACATAAATGTCATCTTTTGCACCAATGTTGACTAACCATAGTAGAGCAGTTCAGCAGTTCAAACTCAAGACCTGGATGTTGATTATGCAATTAAATGAGAACAAACTGTAGAAATATTAACTATTATTATTACGTATTGTTAAATATTATCAACAGCATCGCCATCATCAGCATTATTTTGTTGTATTAATATCATGACCATCATTTTATTTTAACAGTAAGATTATTGAAAATGGAGATTATCTATGGAATGGCTAGTCTGTCTGACTGTTAGTACTGTTGTCAACATCATTATCATCATCATCGTCATCATCATAATCTCTGTGTCATCATCATCATTGGTTGTAATGCACTTGTGTTGCATAAGATACGTAACCGTAAATGGTAGCAAAACGGAACATGCAATTTTGGCAGATGAGCATTTTGGCATTTTTGTTTTGTTGTTTTGTTAGGCTGTGAAAGCAATTTGTGAAACTGATGCCTTTTGGCTTAACTATATCGTTGTATTTATCTATGTTACTACTAATTTACTAGTGACGTGATTAAAACTAACATTTTGTAACTGGTTTGTTCAGTCATTTTGGAGTAGTACCACATGACAGACTGCACTATAAAGCCCACTAGGTTAGAATTTCAGAATGATTTTTTTTGTAAAACAAAAAACCAATGGGTAGGATTTGAAACTAACCAAAATACATGGAAGCAACAACAGTTAATAATCTGCATGCAGTAGCCTATAATGTGCTGCATCTTCAGTTTCTTATAAACGTAATCTAGGTATTCTGGCAAATTGTACAGCACATTTAGAATTTGTGTACCTTTCCTTGCTCAATCTTACACCTATAGCTCAACGTTAAGTATAATAATTGTATTTTACCTAGTAATGTGGCCTTGCTTTAGCTATAGTGAACAATTTGATAACTTTTCTCCGAATTTGTCTTTAGTGCCTCTTCTGCTCAAATGTCAAAGTTCACAGCAGTAAACTTGTTTTCTATGTATCTTATTCCCAGTGGCTTCTATCCCCACTAAACAACCGGGTTCAATCACTCTCCTTTCCCCTCCCGGGCCGGACCTCCCCTCTCTCCTAGATCCCATATTGCAGATGTGAGTTTTAGCTCATTTCTGCTTAGATAAAAGTGTCTGTAAATCATAGGTTTCATCTGCTAAAATATCTGCATGTTAAATTAGTGGCGAATCAGCACATTGTGGTAGGCCTATTGTATTTGTAATGTACGAACACAACTTACACACGTAACAAGCGACACAGTCACACAACATACAAGAAAGGTGGGTCTTTCACGGAACTGAAAGAAGTAGAGAGTGTGATAAAAATTGAAAAGAAACACTCCCCCTGTTTTTCACTGGGCTCAACTTGCGCCCGACGTGTATAGGGATAAAAGCCTCTGCTAATTCCATCAAATGCATTGACACAACACCGCAGGCCTGAACGATTCTAGCTTACTCGAATAATTGTTCGTAAAATCTTGCATCATCTTTATATTTATGACCGGTCTCAAACTAAATGTATGGCCTATCACATAATCCTATACGACCTATATACATTTAACAGTTAGGCTACTACTTATCTCTAACGTGTCCACGGTCTGCCACACACACACACACACGCACACGCACACGCACACACAATACATTTATATTATATGTATATATATATACCAACATAATGTTCAGTGTCCCGTCGCGTAACTGGACTAGCTACAGACAAAAGCGGGCGAATCCCACCCCCGCCAGCTCCCGTAGCTCTCTCTCTCTCTCTCTCTCTCTCTCTCTCTCTCTCTCTCTCTCTCTCTCTCTCTCTCTCTCTCTCTCTCTCTCTCTCTTGCCTGACGCCAGCCGAACAATTATTGCAATAATACCAGTTTAGCTTACGTATTTTTTTCACATTTTTACTCTGAAACACATTAAAGTTTCTAAACAAAATTTACATACCGTGATTATTCTCTGTTATTATAGGCCTATATAATTTCAGGTGCACCGCGCGTAATTCACGATTCCATCTAATCGCGCACCTGTAGATAAACTGTCCCGCGCCCTCTGTTACAGCATGGGCAAAAAACGGTTGACAAGCGGTTCGTGGAATGACACGCTATCAATCATTTTCCTGGAAGCATTCATTAAGCGTCACTGGACCTATAATGATCAAGAATAAATCGATGGACCTAAGCAATAATTGAGTAAAGGACTTGCTCAAGGTTCCTACACAGTAACTGTCTCAAGGGAGGCTCGACCCTGTATAGGTCTATACCCTATACTCTCCACGCGCGCGCTTTACAAGGCGAGCGCTTTAACCAATCGGCTACTGACACTGGCGGCGTGACAGATGGGGGGGGGCACGGGATACGTTTGAACTGATCTGGTCAAAAGAGGTGAAAAATGTTTTCGCGCGTGATTGGTTGACCTTTGTTGGTGTTTCTTCAAAATTGGGGGTGGGACAACTGTATACTGTGTCCCCCCCCACTGTTAAAGGTGGGTCGGCGCCCATGGCTAGGCCTACTGATACTTGAAAGTAGGCAGAATGCAGCTATGTTTTATTTATCTTATTTATCTTTCTTTACCTTGATATGGACAAGATAATCTTAGGCTAATTAAGACCAGTTGATAAATTAGGTCTAGACCGCGCATACCCGTGACCAACAGACCCAGTTCCTTATCTCTTCATCACCCAGACAGCATGCTTGCGTTGACATCGGATCGCGATAGCCTATTATGTGGACCGAAGAAAAGAAAATATTTTCAAATACTCGTTGCAACATGTGCATAGGCCTATTAACCGGGTCGCCGTGTATCGGTCGTTTGACAGTCAAACTTGTAGGTTACGAGGCCACGAGTCATATCGTCGATTAGAAATTCGGGCCACGCGATACAAAATCGGTAATCACAAATTGATCCTTAATAATCTTAACTCTTGTAATTAAGTGCTTTAATTACACTTCGTCTCACTCCGAGTGCATGGCTGCTCAGCTGAGGAGATTTCGTCAACGGTTGGTAGGGCGTACCTCTCGCATATCCGTGGATTTGTATAGGCTAGTTTAGTAGGCATAGGCCTATACATGGGCGGCGATCCCAAGGAGGGGGGCGAGAGGGACAAGACCCCCACCTTTGAGAGTGGGAGGGGCACACCATGCACTTGACCCCCCCCATTTTTAAGAAACACCAAAAAGGTCAAATTTTTTAAAATTTGTTTAACTCTTGTTTGACCAGATCAGTTAAAAAGTTACCCTGGTTACCCCCCACCCACCTGTTAAACAAGATGGCCGCCAGTGGACCTATATGGTAGTCGCATAGCATCCTAATCGTTAAATTCAAATTTCTAAAACGCCACTTGAAAAGCTAAGAGTAGGGCATCAGCTTATTCACGAGCGCTGCTTATTCTCGAGAAGAGACAGAAGAAACCTCACTCTCACTGTTCGAGACACGTCATCTCTTTCCATTCATTAGGTATCGCCACGGTCAACAGTCACAGTGTTTGACTGTCTGAGATCGGGAGATAAAATAGAGCCTACGTCACAGGCTACGTGACAGAGCCTACGTGACAGAACAGACATAGCAGCTAGGCCTATTGTGAGATTTCTGCTCCTGTTTTCTGCCCCTAGCGAACTTGACCACAAATGAGTACACTGACAGTGTACTTGACCACAAATGAGCACACTGACAGTAAGTTTTTTAACTCCACCTCTACCTCTGGTGTACTATAGCGCCAGTCCCAAGGCTGGATAAAATAGAAGGGCGACGCTATATAGTCATCTTTGTTTGAACACAGAGTCGTTTAACAGTGGCTAGAACCTGTAAATTTCTTCCTCGATGGAAAGATCACATCGCGAGGGAGAGGACTGGCCACCACCCCTCGTGAGATCTGAATCTATGGCTAACACGGTCCGTACACAGGGACATTAAATGACGTGGCACTCAAACAAATGGGCAGCGGTGTTAAAGGATCTCACTAAATCCATTCATATGAAAACTGAGCAGGGTCGATGCATTGCATCCGCTGTAGAAAAAAAAAACATGTAGGCAGATATTTACAATAATTTTACATTTGGGTGGAGGCTAAACAAATGAGGTAGCTAATCCATGGCTGGTTTGCTCTGTTCGATTTAGGGGCTATCTTCTGCTCCTCCTCCCGGTCACTGCCCTCCTCCTGTTTCTCCTTCTGCGCCTCCTCCTGCCTCTGCTCCTCCTCCACGCACACATACCCACAGTGCTTCGTCCCATAAATTGCGCCCTGGTTACATCAGCGCGATTGAGTCACCGCTACAGCAGACGCGACGCGTGGCCTTGCACGACGTTGGCTGATGACCGGAGTGTGTCGTCTGCGTGAAGCTGTGGCGCTCTAGATCTTTCGCTGCGTGGTTTAGACCTACTGGCCCTGAAAGGTTTTCAACTAGGACGAAAGCCTCTCGCGCTGTCGTCGCCGTTTTAATGGGCTGACTGGCTAAGTAAAACTAAGCAATGACGCAAACGCGTCGTTCACATAGAACTTGATAGAAGCCTTCCTCAGATTTCTGCGTCTCTGCGTCCTCAGTAGCCTATCATAATTTTTCATAAACCGTCCAGGCCTATTTAACGATTGCTAATGGTATAATTTGGAGGTAGGCCTAATGGTTGAATGTATGTCTTGCTATAAATATTCGGTTACAAATCGGAGTTTATTATTGATAGGTCTAGATTTTTGAGGAGCTATGTAACGTTCACAACTTGAACAATGCATTGTTAAGTTTGACAGTGCTTCAAAGTAATTAGGTTTTAAAACTCTGTCAGTGATAGGCTATATATAGGCCTACTCTAATTAACGATTGTAATGGTATAATTTGGAGGTGATGGTTGAATGTCTTGCTATAGGCTAAATAGGCCTATTCGGTTACAAATCGGAGTTTTATTATTGATAGGCCCCTACGTCTAGATTTTTGAGGCGCTATGTAACGTTCACAACTTGAACAATGCATTGTTAAGTTTGACAGTGCTTCAAAGTAATTAGGTTTAAAACTCTGTCAGTGGTAAACTATAACAGGCTACAGCAGTAGGTCTACTCTATACCCCGTGATCGATCGAGTCAGTCGATCAAGTCGATCGAAACTCGGCCAAGTCGAGTCGGTCGAAAAATCTTCGACTCGATCGACTTGCAGGTGGAGTCGATCATAGGTTTTGACAAGTCGAGTCGATCGTTGTTTCCTCGACTCGACTCTACTATGAAATATTTTCTTACTATTTTTGCGGCTACTTCACAAAATGACCCACATGATGTGATGACGTATTTCTTTGTGAACCATCGATATCTATATTTAGGTCTAAATATAGATATCGATGTTGTGAACGCACAACTACCGTATACTGTGGTATTAACTTGATTTGAAGTTCAGTGCAAACTATGAGCCTTTTGGTGATTTCGTATACAGATAGGCCTACTTTTTCACAGTTTTATGGTGAAAATGGAAAGATTAAGATTTTGTAAAAATGCGCTAGTTTCATGAAATTTCAGCTCTGTAGCACAGTATAAATAATTACACAGTACGTCGACTCTCATTGCTGGCTGTTGACAAGTTTTTCTGGTCACGTGATTACGACGCCACCTTGAAAAATAGCTTTTGAATTATAGATTTAAGCCGAAATTAACGTTAAAAATAACATTGTTAATTCTAATGAAGTCCTAAATGTTGTTGTAACGTTTAAAAAATATTTTATTTGATGGATTCCGGTGTATCGGCGTGTAGTCCTCAATGTTGTTTTTAACGTTTAAAAAATATTTGATGTGATTGTTTCCGGTGTATCGGCATGGTAAACGGTCTCTTTCAAGATGGCGGACGACAGTGGGCGGGGCTTAGGTATTTATAATGTCGTCACAGTGGGCGGGGCTTAGTTATTTATAATGTCACACATTCTGACTGCAGCAGCGGCGACGAGTCGATGTATTTAGGCTATACTGTGTCTGTAGTCAGTAACGACGATCTCAAAACGTTCGAATGTTTGTATGTTAGGACGGGACTGAATGCTTCGACTTTGGTCAAGAGCAGTGGCTCGGAAAGTGTTTAAAAGTTGCGTGAGCTAGCCCCGGCCAAGTAGGCTACAGACCTAAGATGGATGGAATGATACACATTATATCCGAAATAACCAATAAGAATATTTTGTAATTTTTTACAATCAATGGAAAAGTTGATTATACTTGGCCTACATATTCATGAAATGAAACGCGTCTATCTATATAAATAGAGAATTCTGTGTGTCTGTCTGTCTGTTTGACCGGGCTTAACTTCTACAATTTTGCACCTTTTCACTCCAAACCTTCACTACTATGTCGGCCTCGGCATCGGACACCCAGTGGAGGGGTTCGCGTGCCCCCTTTTCACCGCTAACATGGTGAAAATGCCCAAAAACTCTACCAAACCGATCGTCCCTGACGACCCAGCGCGAAGCGCTTCTATTTATGGCGCCGGTATTCCCCAACGTCATTAATAATGCGCATAACGACAAGCGGTTCTATTTATGGCGCGGGTATTCCCCAACGTCATTAATAATGCGCATAACGACGTTGTTTACTTTCGCACAAAATTTAATTACGATCGATTCGAACTATATTCATCGTTTTACAGCAAAATTGTATGTTCAAAGACTCTGCTTTACTAAGGGCAGTGAGGGCTAGATTTCTGGCGTTTTCTTTAACCCGCCAACGCCGGGTTCACCCTCTTCGACTGCGAAGCAGTCAGTCCACGGGAGACTGCGAAGCAGTCATCGCTACTCGACTGCGAAGCAGTCAGTCCACGGGAGACTGCGAAGCAGTCGTCGCCAGAGGGCGACTGCGAAGCAGTCAGTCCACGCCTAGACTGCAAAGCAGTCTCCCCCACAGGTCGCCTAAATTTCTTCCTTATTCGCTACACGAATAAGGAAGAAATTTAAACTTATACCTAAATTTCTTGCTTATTCGCTACAGGGATTGAAACTTATAACCCCGGGCAACGCCGGGTAAACCTGCTAGTAGCACAATAAATCAATAACTACTTTAGCAAGCATCTAATACAAAGCGCCAGCCAAAAGTTGTGTGAGCATGCTTCTGCCTCGGCGCTACAGAGCCAAAACTTGTGTGAGCATTGGCACCTTTGGCGCCATGACTTCTGGGCCCCTGGTCAAGAGATACAGTCCAAGTCGACAAAGTCGACCAAGTCGATCGTTTATTTGCCAAGTTGATCGAGTCGATCGTCGGCCGAGTCAAGTCGATCGTAGCAGTTCGACTCGATCGATCACGGGGTATAGTCTACTCTACAGCTGCACAGATCGCTGTTTGTGTATAACATTGATTTATTTACATAATTATTTATATATGTATGTGTCTATAGGGCCTATATATATATATATATATATATATATATATATATATATATATATATATATATATATATATATATATATATATATATCAAGAGGTCGTTGATTATATTATATAGGTCATTTTGACTTCTTTTGACAGGACTTGATAAGTAGGCCACTGGGACAAAGGTGTGGTATAGGCCTACCGTATACATAGGGCCTATAGTTCCGAGTAGAAACACGTACGTTTGATCGAGTAGCTTTTGACCGGAGTAGGCATAATTATTACATTATACTTACTTACATCTTCCTTTGCGATCCCAATAGCCTATCTATACTGCGCAGGATGAAGATCACGCGTGATGTGCATGGTCATGTCGCGCTGGCCTAAGAACTCCTATAAATTATTCCATATGTTGTGGCCTTTGAATCTTCGGTAGCGTCATAAACTCTGGCTGAGCTGTTGTCCGTTTCCCGATGCACAAGTCTAATTATAACCACGATTTTGTTTACTCGCCAACTAATAACAAACAACGGAATTTTTGACAAGGTTAGAACTGTCTACTGTCGCAGTTAGGCTATAGCCTATAAGGTTAGACGGCCCGTATATTTATATTAGGCCTACATGATACATCACAGTATAAATAATTACACTTTTTTCGCAGAGATTAGGATCCTTGAAGACATGGTCGTTATTACACTAAAAATTCAGTATTTATAATTAGGCTTATATATTATTTACATTAAATAAATATATGGGTCTATAGCCTATATTTATATTAAATATTATGTTATGCGATATTATATTAGAAAATTAGGGTAAACGTAAGATCGAAACGGCTGTCAATAGGCCTGCAAGCTATTGGCCTACAATAGTGAACGTTTCGTATAACCGTCAAGTTACGCTATGCGTGAGAATCTTAGTCTGTCTGGGTCAAGGACTGCCAAATGTGGTTCTTCGGAGGTGTTATTGCATGGGATTCGCGTTCTATAGACCGCTGAAGCGACGCGTAGCCGACTTACAGGCGAACGCGACGTGTCAATACAATAGCGTCGACATCGCGGAAATTTCCTATGTCTATTCAAAGCCAGACGTAGGAGGTTCTAGAAGTGGTGAGTCACCTACAAATAAATGTGCGGACGCGCTGTTTCTCGAACGCGTAACTGATTGATTTGGGTTTGTTCGTAGTCAGCCAATTATACACATTTGGACGGATTTCGTCTACGTGTAAGGTAAAGCTATAATTCTTAATGGACTCGTAAAAAACGAGAGTGCTTGTGTACCTACGTCATCACTGAGTTAAAAAGGCTGCGTAGGATAACTAGGATTTATAGCGTAAGCCGCAAAACTCTGCAGCTGCTTACAGCGGAAATCGCATCGGGCGAGGTAAGAAACAGTATCTTGGATGCTTTAAGCCTTTAACATTCTACTACCAGATGTAGCAAAGTTAATATTTCAAAACTTAATGTCCTAATACTGGCACAGACCATTCAACCTTTACGTACCCCGTTCTGATGACCCTTTGCATTCTTCAAAGCTCTTTGACAAGAGGGCGCTAAAAATAGTCGGACATCACGTGACTTGTTCAGACTCCGATTCAAAGATACGACTTAGATAGGCCTTTCGTATTAAATTCTTCCGTCTACAGCTAAAAACCGATAGCATTGATAGACTTACGACCAGGTGAGAGATGACATTTCAGATTTATGCACTTTATTCGATTTTAAAGTTTTTTAATCACGGAGACGTTGTTAGATCGGATCCAGACGCGGTTAGACGTAATGGGCCAATCACTGAGCGGCTGATCGAGCGCACCCATTTCGGTCCCGGACCTTTCTAAGCTTTCTACAAAATCATGTTTTTCGTTCAGAATGCCTGTTTCGTATATCCTCAACACTATCTTATTATAGATCGAGAAACAAGTCGCAGATGTTAGAATATGATCGATGTTTGTGATATTAAACGTTTGATTTAGCCGAGTATTTAAATGATGCAAGCGCCGTGCAAATAACCAGTTGACAAGATAACATACATCTTTATAAACTGACGGATAGAATTGTCTATTTTGTAAATAGGTTCGTGCAAGTTCGCCCTAATTAATAAAGGTTTTAAGGACCAGTTTTAAAGTACAACATTCGTACAAACAGGAAAATTACAAGCTTGGCATTGTGCCAAGTTGCTGTCTCGTAATCAGACTGTCGCACCAAAAAGCTGTGTAAGCAGACCACTTTTTTCACAGTCGTCTAGCATTAGAGCTTTGAAGTGTGACTGCTTAAGACCTCCAGTCAGTGAATACTTGCTGTGGAATTTTACTCGAGCTGATGTATTGCTTGCTGTGTGCGTGAGAACATGACATTGTAAGAGCGGAATTTACAGTCAACCAGCCAGCTGCCGCCGGTACAAGCTGGGTATATTTATTGGTGAATGTACAACTTGCTTACAGTGAAGAGCATTGCAGTCGCTTCGTAAAGCCAACACAGTCAGAATTTTATGTGGAAGAATGCCTAGTTACGCAGAGCTGGATGGACTTTATCAAGTCCGTGAAACAATTGGTTCAGGTAAGCCAGAAGAATAAAACTAGTTGAAAAAATTACTTGATGTTTTAGTACAAATTATGTATGCATTAGTATAACAACTTTAAACAAGCTGTTAACCATTAGTTAATTGTTTGTGAGACTTTAGATGTGGAATGAGTGGTTTTTGTTGAACACATGTGCACGGGAATGAAGTTTGTTTAAAATATAATTTAATTTATATGGGTAATTTGAAAAATAATAAAGTTAAATGTTTCACTTAAATTGAAAGTATTATAGATACGATGATTCAAGGTATGTTAAAATTTAGTTTTTGATTTAGATGTAGTTTGAGGTGGCTTTTACTCAAAATTAGTAGTTGGTTTAGGATGTAAAAAGACTAATTATTTAGAATATTTAGAAAGTAGTTATGATATATGTTGGGTAATGTTAATGTACATTTATATAGTGCGTTGTAGGCATCACTTAGCATACCTTGTAGGCATCACTTGTTATACAGTGTCACTAGTATATAAATGCCAGTCACACTGTAGCATATTCTGCAAGATCACAGGCTGCCAAAACTGATGAAAAACCAAAAGGATAGCACTCGTATGCTGAGGCGCAAATGTATTATCCTATAATGCTGATGCATGCTATGTATTTACGTATTTATTGTATTGTATTGTATTGTATTGTATTCGGATATTTATAAAGCGCTTCTAGTGGGAGGGCCATTCAGAAGCACTCCCAGTGCGAGAGACCTTGAGAGAAAAAGTAAGTTTTAAGAAAGGTAAAAGAGAGAATAGATGAACTAATGGACGGAGGAAGCTCATTCCAAAGAGCAGGGCCAATGGAAGCAAAAGACGTAGACTGACCCAGTGAAGTCCTGATACGGGGAACGAGGAGGTCCAAACAGTCAGAGGAACGAAGAGGACAAAGAGAAGAGTGAGGACGATGAATTAAGTCACATAAATATTTCGGAGTGAAACCAAGTTGAGCCTTAGAGACAAGGATGAGGTCCTTGAATTGGATGCGGGCAGAAAGTGGGAGCCAGTGGAGTTCTTCTGGCATAAAGGTGGTGATATGAGAGAATCGAGGAAGACGGACAATTGGTCTAGCAGCAGCATTAAGAATGAACTGAAGAGGAGCAAGACAGACCTTGGGAAGGCCAATGAGGAGGGAATTGCAGTAAAGTCTAGAGCAGACAAATGCATGGACATTCGAAGTGAAAATTGGAAATATATGTCATAATTCTGAGTAAACATATCCCTTATACTCATATGTATGTATACATACTTATATTCATGTGTATGTATACATGTATGCATACGAGTACAGTCACTACATATAACCAAAACTTCACAGAGGTCATTGTTTTAATTTATAGACTTGATGGATTTCTTTGAAGTGGCTCTATTACATTGCATGGATTAATTTATTTACAAGTGCTTCTGTACATTACTATACAGTGGATATTTGCATAACTATGCTGTGGTCGATTTGTCTATTAGACCACTAGAGCCTTGTTATTGTATTTAAAGGGCATACACAGGAAAGTCATACCAGCCATGCCTTTCCCCTCCCAGCAGAGATCGAGCAGGTGTGTACAGGTAGATTTAGAAGGCCACTCAACTGGCTCTGAACCTGGATGGGAAGTACTGCTACTGCCAGAGGTGTGGCCCCTCTGTATCTACCAGTGGGTGTAGTTTTTCTGGAATTGACTGTTTTCAGGTGGCTTTGCCAAGGTGAAACTTGGTCTCCACATTCTAACTGGCGAGAAAGTTGCCATAAAGGTCATGGACAAGAACTTTCTTGCTGATGAAATTCCACGAGTTAGAATGGAGATTGAAGCAATGAAAGTTCTGATGCACCAGAATATCTGCAAACTCTACCAAGTGATAGAAACCAAGGATAAATTCTTCATGATTCTTGAGGTCAGTGAGAGCCACTTCATCATTCTTGAGACTGCTGTTGAATGACGTGGTGGTAGAAATTGGCCTTGATCAGAACCAATAGCTTTCTAGTCATTCGTGAAAGGCGTAATTGGATGATCGAAGTTCGCAGTGTACAGTGGTTGTGAACTTTTCCATTTTGCTGGTCTTTCTGGATAGCTGTCATGTAGAAATAACGTTTATTAGTGTTCCGGATGCTGTTTGTGTTTGATTGCTCTTTCTCGAACATAGTTATGAATGTACATTACATTTCCAGGTAGAAACCACATTGTGTCTTTCATACATGGCATGAAGGCTGTACATTCTCTTTTTAAAAATGACATTACCCCTTTGCCTATCAATATGGTTAGACCTTATTCTGGCCTGTGCCAGATTTATATTTGGGTTTTGATCCGATTTCACTTCTTGGGGTCAAAACCTTTTATCTCATCAACCACTGAATGTAAACAATACTAAACATGAGATTTGTTTAGACTTGAATTCTGAACAAATGTGTGTTTGTTTGTGTTTGGTTAATGTGATAGGTAAAGCAATGTGAATAGCCACATTACTAAAAACTGTAGTATTGTCAAAAGAAAAAGACCACATTTCCTATCATTTATTATAAAACACTGCAAATTAAGTTTATATTTGTTCTTTACATGGTTTTGAAGCTTGTATAACCACACATGATGTCAGTCATCCAGTAGTAGTCTTTATTTATACTGGATATTTGACAAGTCCTATGATAAGTGCCAAGAATGCCCCAATATCCCCTTGGTTATATCAGTCCACTTGGTGACTCAAGATTGCGTGCAGTCCTAGGTCCTTCCTAAGTCTTTGTTTACAATTTACATCCACTAGCAAAATGATTCATTGTGTGCACAGTAACAATGTGAGCGAAACAGTTTAACTAGTGAAAAAGTGTGAAAATGTTTGACCCATGGGAAAACTGTGACTTATTTTTGGCTTTAATTAATTTTCTTACATAAAACAAAAATTGGTACCCTAACTTCCAACTGCTTTAGTTAGCACACTTATATTGTCACAGTTCTAGGTCTGTCGCACGTGAGGTTTTTTGCTGATGTTGCAACTGTTGTTCAACATTTTGCATGAAAAGGATTAAAATCCATGGGTGGTATTGCCACCTAATTAGAGTTTTTTTTTAAATTTTACATTTTTTTCTGTAAAAGATTACATTACCTTTTTATTACTTTAAATAGTAAGTATTCTGGCTATTGTGTAGTGAATGCTGATGTTGTGTGCCTCTAGTACTGTTCTGGAGGTGAACTGTTTGACTACATTGTTGCGAGTGACCGTCTTCCTGAGGATGAGGCTCGGCTATTCTTTCGACAAATCATCAGCGCTGTTGCATACGTTCACGAGCAAGGCTTTGTGCATCGAGACCTCAAGCCTGTAAGCATAAACAGCTGCAGTTTACGATGTTTCTCTAGGTGCTCGTAGGGTATGACTTTTAAGGTTATAAATTACAGTGTTTGTTGGGCTCTGTGCATGAGTGGAGATGGTGACTTATTTCGAAGACATTTGAACATATTTTTGCCCGCAACCATTATGACGTCAGTTGGGTGTATCATAATATTTATGACCTGCAACAGGAAAGGAAGGACTTCTGACTTAAGCTGTTTTCATTCCAGATTTTTGAATAGGTTCAGTTTTTGACAAATCCTGAATATTTTATTAATTTATTGCCTTTATTCAAAAGTGTTATTTTGTAAATGTGATATTTCCAACAAATGCCTGCTAAGTGTGGGATAATAACATGAAAAGCAATCTGTTCTCTTTAAATTATCTGGGTATATTCTAGTTATCTAACTAACCATTTTAATGTTGACAAAGTTCAGACAGGTTCTGAGAAAGATTTAAATTTCATGCATGAGCTCAATCAAATCTGAGTAAAGAAACTTGTGGTAGAACCTCATAAACAGTTTTGTGAGTTTACTAAAGTTATATTGTGGTATTTGAAAGTACAGAACTTCTGATTTTAATGGTCAATTTATATAGAAACTTTTCCAAAGTGAATATTTTCCTGTGAAATGCCTTCTTTTGTAGTGGTGGCCTGCTGCTATTTGCATTAGTATGATGTTCACAAGGGGTTTCAGTGCTCTTGAAATGCTCCCATCTGTTATTAAGTTGTTTGTGTACAACAATTTCTCTGAAGCGAGACAGTTATGAAGTGTGTTTACCTTGCGTGCCACTTGAATGTCTCGCTTGTGAGGATTTGAATGCCGATGGTGTGGTGAAGAGGTCCAGTAATTAATTCATTCTATTATTCATGTAAGTAATACTCTACTATCAGGTTGTGCCTCATGCATTTTATCTTGCTCTTAGGCAAATCTAAGGAAATGAAGTTAGTAACACTTGTTACTGAATTTGGTATTGTTCATAAGTGTGTACTTTCGATTAGTGTACGATTAGTGTGTGTATAATGTATATGTATCTGTAAATTTATATTTTCTACAAGCTACTGTTTGTTTGACAGTTTTCAGTGAACATTATGATTTTGTGTTGCTGTGGTCTTGTACTGAGACCAGGTCCATTTGGTTGCTCAGTAATAATTAGTCCTTCACGCTTAGACTTGATTTCTCTGCTGATTTTCAGGAAAATCTTCTGCTGGAAGACGATGAGAACCTGAAGCTGATTGATTTCGGTTTATGCACCCAGCCAAAGGTAATTCAGTTTCAATTTTCTCTTTTATTTTCTATTGTGCTGGCCTTTCAGCTGTAAGCTAAGTTACATTGCAGTTACTCTTTAGTAGAATTATTAAACAAAACTGTTGTACTGGGTGAAATAATGTAACCAGATTGATGTAATGTATTTCAAAAACTCTCAAAAGGTTTGTGCTGGCAAAGTTTCTGTTTACTATAACTAAAACATCTCATTAACAACAACTAAGTTTTTGTTAAAGATGATTATTACTAAATCTCGAGCAATAATGGTAAGAAAATAAAAACTGATACTTGGGCGTTATGACGGTAACTACGACTAACACTAAAACTCGATTTACTAATAATAGCAAAAACAGATAACAAAAACCAAAATGAAACCTTAGAACGAAACTGAAGCATAAGTATGTGCCACTTGTGTGAAATACTTAGGTGAAATTGGTGTATTTAGGTGTGTGTTAAAGAAAAAGAGGATGCATTAAAAATGCTCTGCAAACTAGCACTGGTCATAGTAATATGTGAACTGAAACTGGAGCTCAAAGAATTTCAAGGTTTTTGGCCAAAACGGATCTGGCTTGTGGACTTTATTCTGAACACTAAAAAGCACATGTTTTTGATGCTTTACAAATATATTATGCCTTGTGATACTGACGATGCCTTGCTTGGTAATGTGGGCAGGCTGCCAAATGCTATAATCTGCATCCAATAGTGATTGGTGCTATAGCTATGCCAGCTTTAGAAAGCTATGTTGAAAGAGTTCTTCTTGGTTTCCAGAAAATTGTCATGACAAAAACATGATCGATCCTTAGAAACACTTGAAATGAAAGATTCCTGAAACTAAGCTCAAAGCTATTTTACAAAATAAATGGAATTTTAAACAATTTTGGACATGGGTGAGATGGTTGAACAGCTGTAACTAAAACTTGGAATATAATAACTGAAAGGCTAAAGTCATTTAGTGTTGGTTTATGTTTAGTTAATATTAGCTAAAAGTAAAACTTGGGAGTTAATGATAAGTAATTATAAACGAAACTCTTGATTTTAAAATATGTAATAGCTAAATTTAAGTAGTTGCCTAAAACTTCATTAGTCTGTGCTTGTGGCTGTTGAACAGATTTGTGCAAAAGGCAGTCTTTGTGGCGCTTTTAGACGTCCTTTTATGGTCATACATTTGCACTTTGATATGTTAGCACTTAGTTTAGTTGTTCAATCGGCTGATGGCTTAACTGATGGATGTGATTTCTTGATTTAACTGCTCATTGTAAGTGATTAATCAATTCTTGCTAGGGTGGCATGCAGAGTCAGCTGGATACGTGCTGTGGAAGTCCAGCATATGCAGCTCCTGAATTGATCGAAGGAAAACAATATGTAGGCAGTGAGGTGAGTTTCTTTGCAAACTATTTCTTATCACTCATTCATTCTCCATTCTTATTTTGGCAATATTCAATATTTGTCTCTGTAATAAAAAAAAGGCTGAAGTCCAGTTTAATAGGACCACCAATAACAGCATGTACAGTAATGAGCAACTTATATGAAATTCTGTGTCCTAACCTATTAATACATATGTACAATTTGATGTGCCCATCTGATGTGCCCATTTGATGTGTTAAGTAACATATATCTGGCAAACTCATATACCCTCTTTTTAAATGTACGCTACATAGATAGTTCCTAGTTGTTTCTTACTAACACTGAGGTCGCAGCAGAATGGTGATGTAGATGTGGTGTTAACTACCATTTTGAGAGACAAATTGAATGGGTAGTTTCTAATATATGGTTATTATGTACTGGTGTTTCTCAAATACTTGGGTTTTCTGGTCATGGAATCGTTGGTCTTATGAAATCGTGATCCGATTAGTTAGATACCCTATTTGGATTACATGGGTTACCAAGCAGAACTTGGTTCTGACTTCTAGTAAAGTCTTGGAGACAACAGCTGACACATCTTTATTGTGTGCTGTGCGGCCTCAGTCATGTTAGGCCACAGTTTCACATCTTGTTTGACATACTGCATGTATGTTCAAACTACTACTTCTCTCCAAGTCCGATTTGTGAAGTTATTCTTTGAGCCTACAGATCTTGCATTCCAACACCTATCGTAGTAGGCCGTCTGCCATTTTGAATGATCCTGACTGTACTTAGGTTGGCCCTAAACCATTTGATGACTTCGAGGACAGAGTTGTCTGCCTTCAGGAAATCGTTGATGCAGTGATGCATCAACTATCCAGTCCAGAGAGGTCTTTGATTTGCGACCGCCTGATGAATATGCTGTCCAACACAGACCTGGTGTCATGAAGGATCTCTGAATTGTGATGCACTCTACCATCAGCTAAGGCAGTGCAGGTCGGTAAGCAAAATCGTATGCTGCATATGCTTCGTTCAGGTGTTGTTATTCCTCATCGTTAAGGCAAAACAAACCAGGAGCTGTGATGTATGGTGTTAACGATTAATCATGGACATACCTCTCTGGTTCTACGTGTGCAAGAGCCTTGCAGTGGACACTTATCCAACAGTCTGAGAATCTTCTGCAGAGACATTGGTCTTGATTAACAAAGTGTAATGCCGTTTAGGCTAATGGAGAGTGCCTTAGAGGTCCTAGAAGGCGCTATGTAAGTGGCAACAGCCGCAACATACATATTGTAACATACATACATATGTACATACTTTACTTACATACATACTCTGAACATATGCATACATGCAATCATACTTCATACGTATCGTATTGTATCTAGAAATTTATATAACACCACTCGCAGAATAACTATTCAGAGGCGCTTGTGGCGCAGAAGCTCCGGGGAAACAGAAATGCCTTTAGGGAACGCAAGACTGATGAGGAAAAGCTAGTTGTTGGTTTGGCCCTGAGCATGGGGGAATGTTCAAGATCATCGGACCCGCTACAGCAAACACCCTGTGCTGGGCCAAGGCAGTTTAAGTTCTGGGAACAAAAAGTTCGTGCCGATTTACAGAGTGCAACGAGTGATTAGAAGATGCAGATAGCGGCTTTTGCAGATAGTTCGAGAGGTATTTCGGGGCAGTGCCCTGCTGAGATTTGAAAACAAGAAGGAGGATCTTATAACAGAACTGCACGGAAATAGGGAGCCAGTGCAGGAATCAAGCATGTAAGTAGAAATGTGGGTAAAGTAGAGGAGTATAGCGATGCGCCTAGCAGAAGCATTTAGAGCAGATTGAAGGGGGAGAGATGCTGCTTGGGGAGACCCATGAGGAGTGAGTTGCAGTAGTCCAAGTGTGAGCAAACAAATGCGTGAACTATGATGGTAAAGACAGAAGGTGAGACTGAGCATCTGATGGCCCTGAGACGCCTCAGTTGAAAGAAGCAGGAGCAAGTGAGGTTGGAGATATGCTTTGTGAATGGGAGGGAGGAGTCAAGTGTGACACCCAGGTTGCAGACTGTGAAGAGTAAGTGTAAGCAGGGAATGTCTCTGTCAGCAATAGAAAGTCGAGCTTAGCAAGCTGCTGCCTGGTCCCAAACCAGATCAGTGGATCTTAGCAGTGCTGAGGCAGAGACAGTAGTTAGTCGACATCCAGTAGTGAAGGTCAGAGACAAGATAGTCAATAGAGCGAGCAAAGGAGAGTTGATCAATTGACAGAACATGCACTAAAGCCTGAGCATCATCTGCATAAAGATGGCCACTTGCCCCATGTTTAGTAAATGGAAATGGGATATCAGCAGTGAAGAGGATTGCCAATGTATAGGATAGCACCGAGCCCTGGGGAATGCCAATTTTGACCTCTGCCCACTGAGCCATGGTTTCACCAAAAACAACCAACTGAGAGCAGTCAGAGAGGTATGATTTAAACCAAAGAAGGAGAACACCAGAAAGTCCACAGGACAGTTTCAGTCGCTGAAGTAGGATCTCATGTATATGCATACATGTATATTGTATTGTATTTAAACATTTATAAAGCGCCTCTAGTAGGGTGAACCGTTCAGAAGCGCTCCCAGTGCACAAGACCACAAGAAAAGAAATAGGTTTTGAGAAAAGCAAAAGAAGACGACATGTTACCAATTAAAATTGGAGAGCGAGTAGAAGGAGACAGTGTATTCCAAAGAGAGGGACCAATTGAGGCAAAAGATCGGGACTGCGCCATAGCTGTTCTAGTATGAGGAACTAAAAGATCCAGTCTGTTCGAGGAGCAAAGTGGACGATGCGAGGAGACAGAAAGAGTCCGGTGAATTACATCAGTTAAATATCTAGGGGCAAGACCCCGATGTGTCTTAGACACCAGAATGAGGATTTTGAACTTTATTCGTGCAGAGAGAGGAAGCCAGTGCAGTTGCTCAAACATGAAGGATGAAATGTGTGAGTAGCATGGCAGACGTGCTATTAATCTAGCAGCTGCATTTAGGACTGACTGCATAGGCATGAGACGGACCTTAGGAAGACCGATAAGAAGCGAATTGCGTATATGACATTAGGATACTAGATTATGTAATTATTGTTCAAAGCACAAACACTTTGAACATTTAAGATTTTTAATCCCCTTATTTGAAGCTGTTTGTTCAATCTGTAAACCTGTAGAGGGATTTGTTTTGTTTGTAGGCTGATCTGTGGAGTATGGGAGTGTTGCTCTATGTCTTGTTGTGTGGTTGTCTTCCTTTCGACGGTAACAATGCCTCGAGTATCTACAAGAAGATTCAGGTGTGGTGTAATTCAGTTTCTGTGTTCCAGTGCTTTGATAATGCAGTACAGTGTACACGGTTTCATTCACGTTTCAGCATTCATGCTATAATGTAGACTGCAAAGGTTTGAGTCTTCCATGAGAATGTCACTACAGGATATAGGTAGGTTAAAATGTTGCCGGGCTTTATCCCAAAAAAGTTATTGCTAAGTTTCGTTTTTAAATAGAACAGGCAAAGAACCATTTTAGGACAACTGTTTTCTTATTTATGAATTTAATTTGAATTGTGGCATTATTGCAATGATTTGTATATTGCATCTGGTAACAGGCCGGAAAGTACGAAGTTCCTGACGAGCTTTCAAATGAGAGTGCTGATGTCATAAGTAAACTGTTGCAAGTAGATCCCAAATGCAGAGCTACAATAAAAGACTTGATGGAGGATCCTTGGGTGACGGAAGAATTTAATGATCCCTTGTCGTGCAGAAGTCAGTTTCAGGTAGGTGTTGAAAGACTGCTTCTCAATTAATTGGTCTGCATATATGTCATGGCATATTTTAATTCGAGGTCACACCTTTAGATTATTTGCTCTCTAGGAGATGTTTTATTTTTCAGAAAGAAAGGCAACATAACAATTGAATTTCTGCCTAGGGACAACTCCGAATCATTGCCCTGACCAGTGATGTTTCAAGAAACTGCTAAATCTCTTTGATTTTCAATAATGCCAATCAGAATGTTCTACTGCTAGTTAAAGCATCTATTATTCTAGATTGTAAAGAACTGTCTATAGGCATGCTCCTCCAAATTATGTTATGCATGTTAATAACATAAATACGAGCTTTTATGTAAAGCATAGCATGGCTAAGGCCGAAGAGCGTTCATGCGATGTAAGCTATGACTTGAATAAAAGTATAAAAGCAATTTCTGAAAGTTCATGTAAACAACTAAGCATGTATTATATAATGGGACATTTACATAGCATGTATACAAATCTGAAAAGGTCTGTACTAAGCTAAAAGTTTTAATATGTTATAGTAACAAAGTATTAAAGTAGGAGTAGCAGGACCAGTCTATCTCCAACAGATGTAGATATGCTGACTTATATATGACACTGATGCATTAGTTCCTTAAATAACTTATCTGCTGCAGAGTGATGTACTTGATGATGACTGCTTGACGCTGCTGAGTGAATTCCATGTAAAGCCAAAAGATGAGTTGATACAACTCATCCTAGAATGGAACTATGACTACCTTACGGCCACCTACTTACTTCTGCTAAACAAGAAGACGAAAGGCAAACCACTGAGACTTGGGAGTCACCACCTCACTCCCGGAAGACCAGGTCAACTCAACATCAAGGTAATTCTAGATAAAGAGAATTTACGGATATAGGTGGATATGTAGGAGAATAATCCAAAGAATATTCTGCAAGGCAAAACATCCACAAAACTAATGAAAACAAAACGTGATCAACGTAGACTTTTCACATGCTGCAGTGCAAACGTAGACTGTAACATTTGAATTGTTGTAACGTGTTGGTCATGTATTCTAATGTAAGGGTGATTTGGTTTTATGGTTGTATCAGTATGAAATGATTTTGAATTACACACAGACACTTGATGGGGTTGATTGTTGAGTTATTGACCTGAAATAATGAAAGTGGCGTTATAATCTGCATTTATCTTGATGCTGGCAACTATTGTATTGTATTGTATTGTATTGTATATGGGCTTTTATAAAGCGCCTCTCGCGGTATAGACCATTCAGAGGCGCTCCCAGCGCGCGAGACCCCGAGAGTCAGCGACAAAGCGACCGACTTGCATTTTGAGTGGCCAAATAAGAACTCGGCGTTTTGAGGGTTTCATGATCTTTTGTTTGTCAGTATAGAATAAAAATAAAACTAAAAGCATTGTCAAATAATATGTGCATTTTGTAATTTTCAGAATCCTAATCCTGGTATTTCAAATGGGTCCTATGATCCTCCATATGAAAACTTGGCAACTGTGAAGATGGAAGTGGTGGAGAGTTTGCCAACAGACCAACTGGAGGACTCCAGTAGTCTATGTGTAACCCCCTCTGCATTACTGGATTTGCACGTCGGAAATCTGGCAGAGGCCAGGCCCAGGCGTGAATCAACTGAAGAAATGCCGTTCGATAAGATGGACAAGGAAGAATGTACCACCGTAATTTCTCTTGTAGGAAGAGATTGCCAGAAGTCGCAAACGAGTCCAGAACATCATGACGGAGAAACAGTTCTGTCACAAGACCATGATCGTCAAGCAGGGAGCATGCTACATGAAGACCAGTTGAAAGGCGAAACTGGAACAGTCAAACTTGTTCATGATAACTTGGGCAATCGTATTCCACTCCGGGAAAGGAACAATGGCGTTGATCAGTGGATGGAATGTCGGAGTTCTCCGGAGCCATCCACGTTGCATTCTGGACCACAGAAAGGGTGCAGAGACCCGTGCACAGACCAAAGGAACCAGAGAGATATGCCAGAAGTTGCTGAATGTGCAGATCAGTTCAGTTTCTTGGGCATTGCTCAGAACACATCAAGTTACCGAGTCAGGAAGAAGAACCAGGCAAGAGTTGACTTTAACGCTAAGCTTTACCAATCGAGGTGCTCCCACAGGTGTCGCAGGAGTCGGCCAAATCGAGCAGTGACATGTGCCCGGAAGAGAAGAGGTCGTCATCAGGGACAGGGCTGGAACGGCTTGCTTCTTCCAACAGCTGACCGTAAGCTTGTGCATAAGAGCACTTGCCATAAGTATGTGGGTGACACAGAGTTGCCCAACTGGCCCCTCTGGGCATCTGCAGAGAAGACAAAACCTCTGCCGTGGCAGATGATCAGACTGGAGAATAATCTTCAGGAGCAGTCAATGCGATCTGAGGATCATCAGCTGTCGATGAGTGAGAGCACAGGCTGTTTCAAGATCTGCTGTCGAGAAGGGCTGTTCGGAGAGTCGAAGACGACAGATTCGATTGGTATGAGACATTGCCTCAAGGCGACTGCAACCCAGAAGAGTGAAACAAGGCATAGATGGTCATCAGGGCCTCAGGTTTTATGCCACGCGCGACAACCGGCAGTGACCACCGGCTTTTGTGCGGAGAAGAGCGACAGAGGAAGATTTATGGTTCCAAAGACGCCTCGGCCGCGAAGGGCTTCTCCTGTGGGTAGGTCACCGGCAACAATGCCTCTGATGATACCACACAAGAAGAAGGTGCTGCAAACAACACCTGCCATGTCTGCTTTGCTTCATTCCTTGAAGAATGCAAGTAAGTAGGCTACCAGTACAGAAAAATTAATGAAATCTGTGAACTGCAAATGACTCTCGTCATCATTTGTTACTTAGGATATGTGTGTGGTATGCAAGTCAAAACGTTAATTAACATGTCTTTTGCAAGTAATTGACATACTTAATATGTGAGTTTGTGTTTCTCGTGAGATAAGCGTAGGTTTAATGTAATATGTGCCTGTATCTGGACATTTATATAGGACCTGTTGGAAAGCTTTCCAAGGTGCTGAAAGCAGTGGTTGTAATTATGGTTTTGCTTCAGCAGAAACATTCATGTCGTGTTAAGGGTGCAGTCACCTCTGCAGAAGCAATAGACGTGTGATTATGTGGTACTGCAGCTTAACTTTACTTATTGTGTTGTGTTTATAGGCTCAAGCCGAGGTATCTGTCTGAAAAATAAGCTCAGTGAGGCCCTCTCACCTTCCCGTTCTTATGATTCGCAGCTGAATCACCTTGGAACTAAACCAGATTTTCGCACACCAATTGATGATTTGTAAGTGTAAAAGATAATTATTTTTAAGGACAGTAGCTCTCTACGTCTGAGATGCTTCTTTTTTATGCGTAAATATTGGCAATATGATGAATTATTTCTGGAGGAATTATCTTGCACCTTATTGATAATAATTCAGTTGTTCTTTCAGCCTCTGTAGAGGAGAACCTTTTAGTTCTTCCTGATTTACGAGTTTTAGTTGCTGTGATTATTGTAAGTGGCTGGGTGTGTATCATGTATCATATAAGACCACCATTATTTCAGTGAACGACATCTGAAATTCATGGTGCACCTTTTGGGAACTTCTCAAAAGCATGAAAAGATTGTCCTTGGAAAAGAATGCATAATCTCTGCTTCATTACTCTAGTGAAGCAACTAAGTGAATCAACTGAAACATGACTGATGGGGATACTTAGTATTTTGCAGTATGTTGTGTATATGCATTTTAACACGTGTGCTAACGTGTATTAATATCTCTTTTTCCCATTAGGGTTTCTGGTTCAGTTGATGCAGAACTGAATCAACTTCATCATGAGTTTGACATACCTGGCATCAGTAAGCATAGGAAGTCTGTGTTTGGGACTGAGACTTTTGGAAATATTGACCGTTTGCTCTGTGTTATGACTCCTAGAAAGAAGGCCCAGCAGACCGAGCCTAGAAAAGTCAGAGTAAGTGACATTTACTGAGTGGAAATGTGGTAATAATAATAATAATAATAATAATAATAATAATAATAATAATAATAATAATAATAATTATATTATATTATAATATAATAATAGTAATAATAATAATCGCAGTGGAAATGTAGTCACAGAGAAGTGGAACAAAGCCATATCTAGAATGGTTCTGATTTTCTTGTCATAATAGGGAATTTTGTGATCTAAGCTTACAAACTTCCTGGGTTACACTGCACTTTTCATGGCATCATGTGCCATACTTAATTATAGTTCTCTAAGATCAGCTTGACAGTTATGACAGTTTTGACAGTTTCCAATAGTCTTTCTCACCTAATGTTATAACTTAGTTTCTTCCACCTCTTTGCGTAACCTGTTTGTAAGCCACAGTGCGTTTGCAGGTGGTCTAATAAAGGACATACTTACTTACTTATCCAAGATCAGACAGCATCTTTCTACTGTACATTTCTCTGGTCTTCATATCCACACCTTCTGAACCAATTTAATATTCTTTAATTTTGATTTTTGTAATTGCAATTGCAACTAGTCATTGCCATTATTATTGATTGTACAAAGGGCTCTCCTCTGTCATCCTCTGGTTTAACAAATTAAGACCAGGAATCCCGTCCTAAGCAAAAAAGAACCGGAACGCCAGCGTGAGGCGCCATGTTAATCTAGAAATGTTCCTGTGAATCCTGTCTTAAAAAATACAGGTCGTCAAATAAGAACCGGAACGCCGTTCTGGTGCGTTCCGGTCCCAACCGATCCCTGATTAAGACTAATTACTACTAAACTAATTATAATTTTTTAAAGTATATGAGATGGCATTTGGTATGTTAGTAGAATTTAGACATTGATACAACTCATGCTAAGCAAGAGTGCATTTGGTTGTGATATTGTATTTAATTGTATTGTATTTAAACATTTATAAAGCGCCTCTAGTAGGGTGAACCGTTCAGATTTGCTACAAGTGCGCAAGGCCAAGAGAAAAGAAATGAGTCTTTAGGAAAGTAAAAGAAGATGAGGGGTTACCTATTAAAATTGGAGAGCGAGTAGAAGGAGACAGTGTATTCCAGAGAGAGGGACCAATTGAGGCAAAAAATCGGGACTGTGTTATAGCTGTTCTAGTATGAGGAACTGAAAGATCAATTCTGAGGAGCGAAGTGGACGATGCGAGGAGACAGAAATGATACTGTGATGTTGTTTTGCAGGATGTGCACAATATCCACATAACGAATTATGACTGTGCCAGCTCCGTTCTTAATCGGCTAAAGGCTGTTCTAGAGGAGAAGAATCTACCGTATGAGGAGACTGGGTATGTCACTTCAGTCTTTTTCGCCTTGGATAAGCAGTATTTGACTTTCTGATGTAGCGTAAGCTCGTCTTTTGTGTCAGTTTGTTATTTTGTGGTGTTTGATTGAGGATGATGAAAATTGTATGAAAGATTAACTCGTAACTTCTGCATTCATTATTTGAAATCACAATACATGGCATCTTGTGGCAGTGGCAATTACCGATTACATGTATTTATCAAACCATGCGATCCATAAGATAGATTGTCTTGTTAGACTGCTTTTGACATCTTTGCACTTAACTTAAAAGTCTAGCAACCTTGTACGGCTGATACCTGAAGGATATGTATGCATGTCCGTCGCGCCTGAGCTTACCTAATTTAGGATGTGTTAACTTGTCCCTTGCAGTCAACGTGTTACAGGAAGTTGAACCAAAGTTTACCTTAGTTATCGTAGTGCTAGTTACAAGCAGTAGTTATGCATACAGAATTGGCATTCTGAATCTGAGGTGTATGATGGTATCACTTGGTATGCAATACATTCTGAGTTGTTTTATTGTTGTTAATTAATGTTGTGATGTTCTCATGAAGTACATGTATTAGGTTATGTAGAAATGGCTTCTGGCCTGAGTGCAATGCATTAGTATGCAGCTGTAATGCGCTTCTAAAAGTGATTCTGTGTAAATATCAGACTGCATCACTTGGTCAGTTATTGCATTTCTTGTTGAACAGTTACACGCTGCGGAGCATCCTAGCGGATAAAGACAGTAAAGTTCAGTTGGCTTTTGATCTTGAAGTCGTCCGATTGCGCAAGTTATCTGCAGTCGGCATACAGTGCCAGAGGTTGAAAGGCGATGCATGGTATTACAGGCGAATTTGTGAGTCGATTCTGGCCACAGCTCGGCTGTGAAGTGGCAAGCCCGTACTGTATTGATCTTGCAACTGTTGCCGTTGTTGCTTTCAGTATTCAGCTTAAATTGCCGATCAAAATTGTGTTTTCTAAGAAGAGGATCTGACAGCCACAGGTCTCTGATTTGGAAAGTGATTTCTAAGTTTTGTTAAATTAAGCAGACATTTTTAAGACAAAGTCAGATAATTGACCAATTTGATACTGTTATATTGCTGCTTTGCTGCTAGATATGTCGTGGTTTTAGTTTGTGTAGATATTTATTTGGATCGGCTGTTAGTCGGCTTTTTGCTATAAACCATGACTGTTGCTAAGCGTGTTTCATGAAGGGCATGCATTTTTAAGAGGTGAAGTGAGCTTGTGTGATTATTGCTTGTACTGTTATTCTGGTACCAAATATTGTGTTTTATATGCTTTTGCTGTTGATTTTAATGAGCATGTGAAGTAGAGGATGTTTTACTAATTGCTGTGTGCATATTTTACATGAAAGTTGCAGTTCTCTACATTGTGGAGAAATTTATTTTATGTTTCTGACTGCCTGATTTGATGACATAATAACTAACCAGTGCATGTTGTAAATGTTAAAACAGATGGTGCTTATGAGAACTGTTAAACTTCAGTTTGCTTTTTTTTTCGTCATGGAGTCTCATCGGTTTTGATCTTTTTAAGGAACTGTTTCTTTATGTGACAAGTGACAAGGAACTGTTTCTTTATGTGACAAGCAGTGCTCGAAATGGACCGGAACGCACCGGAACGCCGTTCCGGTTCGTAAAAATGAATTAGCGTTCCGTTCCGGTTCGTCAAATGAATTATTGTGGAAAATACTATGAAATTAACGTGAATGCTCCCATATCTTTTACTAGCGTTCCGTTTCGTAAAATTTTCCATTTCGAGCACTGGTGACAAGTGACAAGGAACTGTTTCTTTATGTGACAGATGACAATCTAGTGACATAATAACTAACCAGTGCATGTTGTAAATGTTAAAACATGGTGCTTATGAGAACTGTTAAACTTCAGTTTGCTTGGTTTTTCGTCATGGAGCCTCGTCGGTTTTGATCTTTTTAAGGAACTGTTTCTTTATGTGACAAGGAACTGTTTCTTTATGTGACAAGTGACAAGGAACTGTTTCTTTATGTGACAGATGACAATCTAGTGAAATACACCATCATCCTGTTATAGCGCAAAAACTTTAGGTCTGTGTGCTACCACATTATGTCGAATACAACGCTTTAAAAGGGTTATAGAAATTAGTTGTTTGCAGTTTTTCTCCACAGTGACTGGCATCAGATGATGATGGAGTTTGCCGCACAATCCATATCTTTGGCTAAATGTGCGGCATATGTGGTGAATTTATATTAAAATTTTATTTGTGTGGGACATTTTGATATAGCTACCGATCTTCAATCAAAATAGATTTGAGATATCCTAATTTGCACATGAATTGTTTTCAAAATCAACTGCTATTGCAAAGGAAAATGTGCCAGTTGCAATAGGGATCTCTGCTGCACTTTGTATTGGTGTTTGTATAGCAAACATTAAATTATGATGGATTAAAATATTAAAAGATTTGGTATGCTAAGTGAAGGTATCTTTCAATTTGCACTTCGTTACTATCATTTAGCAACCTATAAAACATACTTAGCTCCAATTGTGAATTTTAAATGGATCGTCTGGCCCTCTGGCGATTGTGGCATCAACTAAGGTAAAAGCCACAGCTTTCAAAATAAATTTCCTCTATGACTGTCGATCGCTTGGTTTATTTTGCTGTCCTTAACTGCAGCAAAATACTTTTTGACTTATACACTTGTCCATGGTATAAAATAACGTTGGCGTTTTACGTTCTTGCAGAGTTGACTGTCAAATACCATTGCATCACAGAGTCCTATTATCAAATGCAGAATTTTATTGGGAAGTGTATTGTCATTCATAAAATGCACAGAAAACATGAAAATACTTGCTAAGGCACATCAGTATTACTATAGCGAGATGAACTGAATGCCGTAACCTCCAATTCGCATTTCTGTGTGACTTTGCTCATGTTCAGAATGTTTGCAATAATAATAATAATATAAAGATTCAGAAGCCATGATTGCGCTGTAACCGAATTAGTATTGTATCTGAGTACTATAACGGATTGATGGTTTATTTTATATATATATGTATGTCCAAGAATGTGTTTGTATTCATCGAGTAATCTGTCGTCCATTTAACTACAATGCAGCATTGACTTAATTCTTTGTCTCTTAATTTATGTTTTGACGAAGACCGTAGTTTTATTTGCATTATTTATTCGATTTCACACTTATTTTACAGAGATAATAAATGGAAGTTGTTCTTGAAATTATGATGGCCTGTTTTGTACTTTATGGCGATTCGAATTAATTTACCTGTACAGGAGCCTCGTGTTTTTATATTAATCTAGAAGTCACTGAGACAAGGTGTGCTTTAAATTGTAATTGTAACTAGGAACTTATAAAGCCCCGATTGGAGGCAACTCGTCATTTGCTCCATGCCCACATCCCAGAACTAGTGGGGAATGATGCGGTTTTCAAGTGTTTGCAGAAGAGGAGATGGAGAAGCCCCCAGCACGGAGGGCATTCCAAGAGGCTGGGCCAACAAGGGTGAAGCTGTGGCGCTGTGTTCATATCCAGAAATCGTATCTAGAAATTTATAAAGCACCTTTCGCAGAAGTTGGGTCTTGGGGACGACCAGAGTGGTGCTGATCACAGGGGAAAGCTCAAGGGACAGTGAAAATTTGGACACAGAGTTCCTTTAAGTAGATTGGGGCCCAATCAGTAAGACAGTTCTGCACAAGAACCAAGGTCTGAAATGTGATGCGCTCTTGAACTGGAAGTCAGTGGAGCTGCTCCAGCATGAATGTAGAGATGTGGCCAAACTTGGGAATGCCCCCAATCAAACGTTCTACTTACAACTGGAACCTACGAAACAGTAAAATGACGATTTGAAATTGTATAGGCTGGTTCCATAGTTACCTAGAATGCGTTGCTACATATAAAGGTCAGCAGAGGTGACTCAATAATATTATTTAGACCAGACGCTTGGAGAAGAAGTCAGACAAGGTAATCGTAATCGTAATTTCCAAACTTCTAAAGCGCCACTCGAAGGCCAAGCGCAGGGGACCAGCCTACTCACGAGCGCTACATCAAATCAGGAAGTTTCCAGAGAGTGGTCCAAAAGAGGTCCGAGTCCGGTTCCAGAGGGCCAGATCAAGAGGAGACGGAGCAGCTGTTAAGGCGGGTGTCGTTTAGAGCAAGAATTGGAAAGCGGAGGATCAGATGAGTCAGGGTAGGAGTCCTTGGAAAGGTGATACTTTAGTTTTGAGTGGAAAGCCCGGGAGGTGATCAGGAGGAGGATGGAGGACGGGTTGCAATGATGATGGAGGAACCGAGAATCTGCGGAATTCAGAAGGGAGATCGTTCCAAGGGGATGGTGCTGTGTTGGATATGGCTCGGTTGGAGAACTTGAGATGAGTAGTGATAGATGAGTAGTCGAGAAAGGCTGAGATATGAGGATGATCGGGTGGGGCGCGTTGCCTGGAAGATCAAGAGATCATGGAGGTACTTGGGTTGAGAATATTGTAGGGAGTTGTAGGTTAGTGGGAGTGATGGGACTTTGAAGTGGATTCGCTCTGGGATTTTTAGCCAATGGAGTGATTTGAGGACGGGCACTGGTGGCGATCTTGTTTCACAGGTGGGGGGGGGCACTGTTGAACTGATCTGGTGAAAATAGTTTTGAACTGATTTGCTAAAAAGCGGAATTTTTTGGGCCATTTTTGGGAACAAATTTGACGACTTTTTGGGGGGTTTCTTCTAAAATGGGGGAATGTATATGGTGTGTCCCCCCACTCTAAAGGTGGGGAGACTGGTCCCCCTCGACCCCCATGATCGCCGCCCATGAGGACGGGAGTGATATGATGATGTTTTGGGCGTTCTACAGTGACAGCTCTGGCTAGTGTGTTTTGGATAAGTTGCAAACACTTGATTTGAGTGGATTTTAAGTTGAGAAAGAGAGAATTGCAGTAATCAAGCTTTGAATGAACAACGGAGGCAATGGTGGATGCAGTTTGAAGGTCGAGCATGGACCGGATGCGTCAGAGATCACGAAAGTGCGTGAAGCAGGATCGCGAGAGGTTGGAGTTGTGGTTAGAGCAGAGGAAATTTCGCATAATTTCCCCTTCAGTTAAATAAATATAATGGCGCCCAATGAATCTATATTTGGCGCCATTTATGCGTAATTCAGAATGATGATGATGATGATGATGATGATGATGATGATAAAAATAAATATAATAGGCCTTTAATAGGCTATTGATAATAAGCACAATAATAAATATAATAACAATGATAATTATATAATAATAATGACAATAATAATAATAATTTAAAATTACTAACAATAGACGTTTTCATTATTGAAGAGACGTGTTTCGATCATAATTGAAGTGATGTGACACTAGGCCTAGGCTTTTATTCTCTAACTTTAAACAATAACATTTTATGACTTTTTCATAATTGAAGTGACGTAACAAAGACCTTTATTGTCTAAATCTAAAAATTCTAATTATAGACGTGTTTTTCGTAATCGAAATGACGTAGGCCTACGTAACAATTGCTAGTCTCTTATTCTCTAACTGTAAACAATAACAATAGACTTTTTCATAATTTAGGTAACGTCACCAAGGCCTTTATTTTCGAAATCCGAAATTAAAAATGATAGATGTAACAATTAAAATGACGTAACAATAAACTTCTATTTTTAAAATTTAAAGTTATAATAACAGTAGACTTTTTCATAGCTGATGTGACGTAACAAAGGCCTTTATTCCCTAAACGCAAACGTATAATGACAATACACTTTTCTATAATTGAAGTGACGTAACAAAGGCCTTTATTGCATAAATCTAAAAATAACTAAATAATGTGTTTCATAATTGACGACGTAACAAAGGCCTTTATTCCCTAAATGTAGGCCTAAACTTACGAAAATACACTTTTCGATAATTGAAGTGACGTAACAAAGACCTTTTTTGTATAAATCTAAAAGTTACTAAATAATGTGTTTCATAATTGAAGCAACGTGACACACAAAATAGGCCTTTGGTTTTAACTTTGAAATTTACTAAATCAACGTATTTCATAATTAAATTGACGTAAGATGGGATTTTATTCTTAAAATTTAAATTTACTAGCAACAAACGTGTTTCATAATTGAAATGATGTACCAATAGGCCTTCATTCCAGGGGCGTAACATTGGTCTAGAAAGTGGGGGTACCAAATTTCACATTGTTTTAGCTTTGCGACTTTTAAGTAATAGGCCTAATAACGGCATCGTTTATATTACAAGCATAATAATAATTGTAGGCTTGATGATGATGATGATGATGATGATGATGATGATGATGATGATGATGATGATGATGATGATGATGATGATGATGATGATGATGATGATGATGATGATGATGATGATGATGATGATGATGATGATGATGATGATGATGATGATGATGATGATGATGATGATGATGATGATGATGATGATGATGATGATGATGATGATGATGATGATGATGATGATGATGATGATGATGATGATGATGATGATGATGATGATGATGATGATGATGATGATGATGATGATGATGATGATGATGATGATGATGATGATGATGATGATGATGATGATGATGATGATGATGATGATGATGATGATGATGATGATGATGATGATAGTACTAACAATAATAATAGCGACAATAATAATAATAACAATGAGAGTGATGACAATGGTGATCACACTGATGATAATGCTCGGTGATTGTTTTGGATCTTGAAGGCTTCCTCAGATAAAACAATAATGGACAAAAAGAATGGGTATGAAAAGTGGGGGTACGGTACCATCCAGTCCAAAAATTGGGGGTGCGGGTACCCCTCGTACCCTACATAAATTACGCCTATGGGTTAGAGAAGGAGAGGTGGGATCAAAAGTAATATCAAGATTGCGGAGGTGAAGGTAAGAGACCACGAGTTACTCGATATAGGCCCTATAGGTGCATGGTAGGGTCAGGGATTTTCTTGATTTAATCAGGAAGGTCTAGAATGATGAATTCTGTTTTGGAATGGTTAAGGCAGAGGAGATTGGATGACATAGATCTACTGTTAGATTAGGTTAACCACGTTGAGTAATGAGAAAGAGCTTGCGGAGAGGGATATGAAGAGTTGGGTGTCGTATGCGTAGAGATAGTGGTCAACAGAGAGGAGGATTTTATGATATGGTTTAAATGTGTGGGCATACAGTAACAGGATGAAGAGGAGTGGTCCCAGGACGTAGCCTTAAGGGACACCACAGGAGAGATGGAGGGGTTGCGAGCAGTGTCTGGAGGCTTTAACAGAGAAGGATCGGGAAGACAAGTTAGACTAGAACCACAGTAGAGCAGTGCCAGAGACGCCAAACCAAGAAGATAATCGTTGAAGGAGGAGGCTGTGAATGATGGTGTCAAATGCGGTGGAAATATCGAGAAGACAGAGGCAGGAGACTTGCTGATAGCTGACGGCAGACACCAGTTTATTGCACAGATATGCAACTAAAGTTTCTGTGGAGTGGTGTTTAGTGAAGCCAGATTGGTGGGGTTATGAAGTGAATCAGAAGAGAGGTAGGCTAGTCGTTTAGCCGAGCAAGGACAATAATTCGTTTAAGTTAACTTAGATAGAAAGAAAAGATTGGAGATGGGACGGTAGTTAGGTTTTCTTGTCAAGATTTGCTTTCTTGAGGGGGAAGTGACTATAGACTGGAGAGTGCTTAAATGCAAGTGGGAATTTGCCGGTAGAGAGTGAGAGATTGATAATAGTGGTGATTAAAGAAGCGACGACAGAGGCACAGTCTTTTAGAAGAGAGGTGGGGGATATCAAGTTCGCACTGCTTGTTGGGAAGAGAGTTTAGGAGGAGTGACACTTCTGCTTTGGAGGCGGAAGAGAGAATTGGAAGCGATAACTGATAGGCAGTAGGAGATGGGTTGAGACAGTGGGGTGAATCAGTACTGGAGGAGCCAAAGGGAGTGTGTGTCTAGAAGAGATTGAGATACTATATTACTCCTTACACGATATCTTAATTCTCATGTCGAAGTAAGACGAAGCATGCCTCGTAATTCTCAAGACGAGGCAAGACGACGAGGCAAGACTTGCCTCGTCTTGAGAATTACGACGATCGAGGCACTCGCCTAGCTCGCCTTGCCTCATACTGGCAACGGGCCTGACAACCACCACCACTAATGACTTCACCATAGCACCATGCAGTCCATACTCTCTCCTCGGCTTGACCCCGGGCCCCGGATTCTGACGTGGCACCGAAACCGACCAAATGCGGACTTGTTTTGATACAAAGTGCATAGATTCCATAGAAGGACTTCTATACACTTTGGTTTTGATATAGCGCCGGTGTTAAGCTGTTCTCCTGAAACGGCTTTGTGTTGTACTGAGAAATGTCGGAGATTTACATTACAATACATTACAACCTGACATTTTAAAGCTCCTTAGATTATTGGCCATATTTACTAACGATGCTGTAAACAGCAAAACATTGTTATATGAACCGCAAGGGACCATCGTCAGCATGGTTCGATATATATCCTAGGTTCGAAATAAGCGAGATAGGACGCCAGGCTCTATCCGACTTGACGGACACATGTAACATAATGTAAAACCTCCGAAATTTCCGAGCGCCACGCAAAAGCCTATTTAGAAGGCCGTGGTCAGAGAGACCGGCTATAGAATTCATGCACTGTGGCGAGCATGTAGCTTATACAATCGGGGTCCCTGAATTTTAAAATCCGGTTTCCACTCGCAGGTATAGTTTTTTTAGTCGCACAAATACATTGAGCTACACTGACCCTAACCGCTAACCCTAAGCCCTTCCGACCCTCACGACGCTCACCCTGAACCTAACCGTAGATACCCACCCAGATAGTAGGCCTACATAGGCACCCCGATTGTGCATGTTCGCCTTCACTGTAAATGTAGGCCTACACGTTTTTATAAAGCGACCGTATGGCCTCGACCCTGTTCATTTTTCAATGAATTGATCGGGTGAGATCCTTCACCACCGCTGCCCGTGGGCCCCGTTTGAATAGGTTCCACGTCATTCTAAGGTCCCCGTGTGTGGAGTCTGCGGACCGTGGTAGCCCGAGATTTAAATCTCTGAAATAAGTCACATTCGGGAGGCGATCCGCATGCTCCCTTACACAGAGGAGTAGGCCTACGCCTGTGCATAGGACGCAGCCTAGTAGCCTCTTGCCAATGTAGCTAAAGGAACCTTTCCATTTGTCCGCGTCTGGCATTACCGGCAACACCCCATTTATGGCGTCCACCAGGCACGTAACTAGCCTTTTTCGTTTGGGGGGGCTTAAGCCTTGAACATGGCAACATTTATACAGTGTTCATACGAATTTTAGCCGTAAGCATACAACGGCTTGACTTGTTTGGGGGGGCTTCAACTTCGTTTGGGGGGGCTTAAGCCCCCCAAGCCCAACGCTAGATACGTCCCTGGCGTCCACACTCCAAAAGAGGGTCTACTATAAGGCAGGCATGGATTAGGCTACTCTGGTGATCGTGCAGGGCTTAATGTATTGTGGGGTGGGGGTATTTCATACTGCTACGTCCAGCAATTACAGGGACGAACTAGATAAAAATCGCTTTCTGACTGAAGTTGGCGTGTAACGCACAGTCTTTACGAAAAGAGCTTTGAGTATCAGTATTAGGTGCGGACTCCCGCATTGGAGATAAATCCGTTCCCCTTATCCACATTAATTTTGTCCTAATTTGACCATCCCGCTCCTCGTTGCGGACGTCCTTAGTGGCAGTGCTCGAAATGGACCGGAACGCACCGGAACGCCGTTCCGGTTCGTCAAAATGAATTAGCGTTCCGTTCCGGTTCGTCAAATGCATTATTGTGGAAAATACTATGAAATTAACGTGAATGCTCCCATATCTTTGACTAGCGTTCCGTTTCGTGAAATTTTCCATTTCGAGCACTGTTTAGTGGATGACCATACATAGCAGGAAGCGGCCTCTGCAGCGCTTCAACTTTTTAATTATTTATTAAACAATCAACGACCTCGGCAGTACATCAACTCGCCCGCAGCTCTTCGTATATTCAGCGTCCCTATAAGTAACATATACTCTCTTGCGTACATACTTACTGAATTAGATGGCGTCATGCACGAATGAGCGGCAAAGCAGTCAACCGGTGGATGGAACGCAGTCTAGAACATGATTGGATGTATGTTGCACGTGATATAAATCAAATAACATGATTAGCTAATGAATGGTGACGTCAGACTATAGAAACAAACGCATGTGATGACGTCAAATTCGTTGCCACAGTAACCCGCAAAGGTTTCGGATGCAGAGCTCTCGGTAATATGGCTCTGAAGGTTTCTGCTCAAATCGATTTTTTCTCAGAAGATTGACAGTTAGATCGAAGCTTAGAGTCAGATGTTCGACAAGGTAAAACAATAGACATATTATAATTGTTTCTCATCGAAATATGGGAAGAAACGAGCCCATCGTTTGAGTGAAGGATGAAAGAAAATGACTTTCTTGTCGAGTAAATTTTGTTTATTAGGCCTACCTATAAATCTTGTTTAACAACGCCTTATAACCATGCACGTCCCTAAATAAAAAATTCAATAGTAATGTTTAAGTAAATCAATTTAAGTAAATTTGTTTAAGTAAATTTGCCCAGCTAATTAGAAGACAATTTGCTGCATTTGATGAAGTGAATGAACTTTAAACTTGTACGCCTATTATGCGTGTATTTTGAAATATAGGCCTATATTGTATTGTATTGTATTTAAACATTTATAAAGCGCCTCTTTATGGTGAACCGTTCAGAGGCGCTCCCAGTGCGCAAGGCCAAGAGAAAAGAAATAGTCTTGAGGAAATCAAAAGAAGACGAGGGGTTACCTATTAAAATTTGAGAGCGAGTAGAAGGAAACAGTGTGGACCAATTGAGGCAGAAGATCGGGACTGCGCCATACCTGTTCTAGTATGAGGAACTGAAAGATCAAATCTGTTTGAGGAGCGAAGTGGACGATGCGAGGAGACAGAAAGAGGCCGGTGAATTACATCAATTAAAAATTTGGGGGCGAGACACCGCTGTCACTGTGTCTTGGACACCAGAATATACATGTAGCCTATATATAAATATATATATATATATATATATATATTTATCGTGGAATGTGGGAGTGGCGGCTCAGGCGTGTGAACTCTAGCTTGCCACGGCTCTACTATTAGATCAAGTTTCTTGTTTTTCGGTTTTTCAAAGCGTTCTACATATACTTTGTCGAGTAGTATTGTGTTTCTGGATATGATATTACTGGTCGTACCGACTTTTACAAGCTGTTTCATGGATTACTGCAGTGTTTTCCGCTGGGCTGTATGTTTAATGGCAACGCCCCTTCGTATGTTTATTCTGCTGACCTAATTCGGTCACTTAATTGGCCGTTGTTTACAAAGAATTCGTTGTTCTGACCGCAAGACTCTCTTTGGACTTGGACTATGGCGTCCGTCTGGTCAGCCACCTTGGACTTCTCAACGGATACGTCCTGCGTCGCGCCATCCTACGTCGGCCTCTTCTTCATCGACCATCTCCCTTGCAACCCTCACTGTTCGTTCGTTGAAGACCAAATACATCCCAGTCGCAGACCTGATCGTTGCCAACGATCTAGACGTTCTTGTATACTATAAGTCCTGGCATCTTGCCTCAGAGGATGTCTCTGTTCAACGCTCGGCCCCTCCCCTGTTATTCGTTCCTCGATCGACCGAGGTCCGACTTTCGTGATGCCGCAGTGCGAGGGGGTGGCATCGTTGTTTACCATAAGAGCTCTCTGACTACAAAGAAGATCGACCTCCACCACTCGCAATCTCCATTTCATCTAAGCGTTGACCAGTCACGCTCCTCATCATCTACTGTCCTGGATCTTCCGCTCCATCTTCGGCTTTCTTCGATGAGCTCTCGGCCCTGCTGGAGCAGTTTGCGGTGTTCAACTCTCAGCTGGTCCTGACTGGAGATCTCAACCTCCATCTTGAGGACTCCTCGCGTTCGGAGACTATGCAGTTCGCTGCTCTGTTGGATCAGTTTTGGCTGAAGCAGCACGTCTCAGAGCCTACACACTGTCACGGTGGATGACTCGATGTTCTGGTGACCAGAGACGATTGCCGAGTGACTGACGTCAAAGTACACTCACCTATCATCTCGGATCATGGACTTGTGGTTGCTGCAATTCTGCCTATAAGCTCGCCTTCTCACTTTATCACAAGGCAAGTCCGACAATGGAAGAACCTGGATCGAGTGGCTTTTGGAGCTGCTCTACGCGACCATCCTCTAACAACATTGAGGAAAATACTGAGTGGACTCTCGCTGAGCTATTCAGCTCCTACGATACAGTGATGTCTCAGCTACTCGACACATTCCTTCCAGCTCGCTCGGTCAGGACGGGCTGCTGCCCTCTGTCGCCGGTTTAACGCCGAGTACAGAAGCCTTCGGCGTCGTGCTTGGCGTCTGGAGAAGGTGTACAGGCGAACGCGACCTCCGAAGGACCGGATTGATTGGATTCGTTTCGTCAGGAACATGCACTCTTTCTACCGTAGCAGGGAGCAGGAATACTGGGAGGCCATCATTACCCGGCGGCCGGGCGAGCCGAATAAGCTCTGGACTACCTTCAGTGACCTCCATGGTCGCCAGTCGGGTATAGTCAGCGATCACAGGCGCCACCGCCATTTACCGCCGACGCGTTTCTTGAGAAACTGGCTGCTAAGATCTCATCCATCCGAGAAGCAACCTCTTCCGCTTCCCCGCCAGATTTTCCGCCCACGGACTGCCGTCTCTCCGTCCTTCAAGAGGTCACGAGTGCTGAGCTGCGAGTACTCACTTTGACCTCTACTCCAAAGACGTGCGAACTGGATCCTGTACCTACATTTCTTGTCCAGGATCTCATCGACATGCTACTCCCATTCCTCACTTTGATGTGCAATCGCTGGATTCGCGAGGCCCATCTACCGGCATCCCAGAAACGGTCCATTCTGCACCCAGCACTGAAGCGGGATGGACTGGACTCGAGTGATTCGGCTGCTTTCGGCAAATTACCGACCGGTATTTAATGTGTCATTTCTCTCCAAGGTTTTGGAGTGTATTGTAGCAAATCAGCTGATTGTTTATTTAGATAAGAATTGTTTGCTGCCTTCTCAACAATCTGGATTTCAGAGGAATCACTATTCGGAGACCCTCCTAATCCGCCTTTTGTCTGACCTTTACGGTGCCATGGATGCTGGGTTGATCTCTCTTTTGATCCTCTTTGACGTCAGCTCGGCCTGTGACACTGTTGATCATCACATTCTCCTCCAAAGCCTCTCTGTTTCTGTTAGGCTGACTGTTGGACCCCTTGAGTGGCTTCGATGCTGGATGATGTCGCGTTTGTAAAGGTGATGGATAGTGTCGCCTTAATGAAGGTGCTGGATGATGTGGCCCTTATAAGGGTGCTTGATGATGTCGCCTGTGAAGAGGCAGTAGTTTCAGTTTAACGACGCTGTGTCATAACAAAGATGATTAGCGTCGCCCTCCTCCTTTATCCAGGCTTGGGACTGGCACTGTCAGAGTACGAACAGTGGCGGAGTTCTGTGAAGAGGCGCTGGATGATTCTCCCTTATAAGGGTGCTTGATGATGTCGCCTGTGAAGAGGCGCTGGCTGATGTCGCCTGTGAAGAGGCGCTGGATGATGTCGCCTGTGAAGAGGCGCTGGACGATATCGCCTGTGAAGAGGCGCCGGATGATGTCGCTTGTGAAGAGGTGCTGGACGATATCGCTTATGAAGAGGCGCTGGATGATGTCGCCCTTATAAGGGTGCTGGATGATGTCGCCTGTGAAGAGGCGCTGGATGATGTCGCCCTTATAAGGGTGCTGGATGATGTCGCCTGTGAAGAGGCGCTGGAGGATGTCGCCTGTGAAGAGGCGCTGGATGATGTCGACTGTGAAGAGGCCCTGGATGATGTCGCCTGTGAAGAGGCGCTGGATGGAATCGCCTGTGAAGAGGCGCCGGATGATATCGCCCTTATAAGGGTTCTGGATGATGTCGCCTGGAAAGCGGCGCTGGACCGTGGACGATATCGCATGTGAAGAGGCGCTGGATGATATCGCCGGTGAAGAGGCGCTGGATGATGTCGCCTGTGAAGAGGTGCTGGCTGACTCTGCCTTTGTAGGGGTGCTGGAGGATGTCGCCTTTAAAGGTGCTGCATAATATCGCCTGTGATAAGGCGCTTGATAATGACGCCTGTGAAGAGACGAACGATGATGTCGACTGTGGAGATGCGCTGGATAATGTCGCCTGTGTCGCCTCAAGGAAAGACAGAAGTGTATTGGCTCCTTTAGTCGGCACTAATAACGTCGTCTTTCCATTTGGTATTGAGAATGAGAAGGAAACATCGTCAGAAAGCACTCAGCATATTCTGTGAATCGTCATGCGACATCTGGTGAGTATGAAATTGAAACAGTACCTACCTATTCATAATGTCATCTCATCTAAGGTTCTTCCATAGCGCCGCTATACAGATACACAATGCGTCAGTCTATGGTCGGTCCAAGTGAGGTCGTATTGTTTGGTACGCGAGACTCTTCAGGCCTTTTTGTACATTATCGTGGGTTGAAGTCTTTTTTGTGGATTTGACTACGGTTGCCGCCTCATATGGGTTTAGATTTGAATCTGGTTGTGTGTAGCATTTGTAGTCTAATTATTGTTTTACTAACTGGTTGGGTACCTGCTTTGCAGGAATTTAATATTGACTTTCGTTATCAGTTTATCACCCGTGATTTAGGAACGAATACGTGGCCGATTTCTTATCCCCGATTGATTTGACTGAGATAGGAGGAAGATCCAGTCACCACGAGGGTCGACCCTTGTAGCATGCACATTCTTTTATATAATATTTGCTTGTATTTTCTGTTTTGGGAACGCCGCCATCGCGAACGAACACGCTGGAATCGTGATGATGTCGCCAATCTACGACCGTCGTCTTCGTTCTTGAGGGTGGGAGATATGTCACGGCTTCGTCTCCGGACTTACCCGTGACAGACGCAGACTCTCAAGAGACCACCAGCACTCCGAACTTTGTCCGAAGGGATTGAAGAACAGTAGAAGATGCCCCGAGTTTATCGCGGGAAGTTACGTCACACGAAACCCATCCCTCAGAACTCGATTGAATAGCCGACCCAGGGTTGGTTCGGGTGAGCGACTCGCGAAGATCCCCCATCCACTCCCCTTCGGCCGCACCAACTCCACAGACGAGAAGTCGGACATCCGTCAAAAGGCCAGTCACACTGTGACTTCGATACCGTTTTACTCCGGTTAACAAGGCGGCTCTGTAAGACTTATGGGGGATAAAATATAACATAGATCGAGGGGCAAGGTCGCGAGGAAGATATACATGTAGGCCTACTAAGGAATATCCCGTTTCTGTGATATCCATGCAATGCCGAATGCACGCGAATTTCAGTTTCCGAAGTCTCTATACATTGTTGCAAGGCTAAAGTTTCGATAAATGACACGCACAAATAGCCTAGCCTACAGTGTAGGCTATTCGTGAGTGTGATTTGTCGAAACTTTAGCCCTACACACGTAAACGTCTGTCAAAACTGAAAGTAGGCCTACAAGCATATAGTATATTATATACACCTAATGTATTATGTTTTATAAAATAATCAGACCGAGGTCTGCCTACATGAACGTATAGTGTTTATCATGTGCTCAAGTTCAGCAACATGCACACAATTTTTCAGTGCCATGACATTCTATCCACCATCTGACAACTGTTAGTGCATTCTTTCTCTTTTGCGATGCCATTATTAAATTGCACACTTTTGTAGTAGGCCTAAAGGTTGTAATGCTGACTAACATTCAGCGGTTTAGCAAGATCAGTCCTTGTAATGTGGGCCTTGGCCCTTGAAACACCCATGCAGAGGCAATAGCCTAGCAGTGACGAGATCCAGAGTTCAGTAGGGACAAGGGGAATCCCAGAGAGTTGTGTTCTACGGCTCTCCACGCACCGGACTGGACTTGGAGGCGCCGGAATAGGGCCTATAGCCTAATAGGGCGCGGGGAGCCGTCCCGCGCTCCTGGAGCTAAATCCGCCACTGAATGCGATCAGCATGATGAGGCTACGGTACTATAGCGAAATTAATGTAAACATAGACTATCCCCCTCCCACTGACGAGACGCAGGGCCGCCGACAGAAATTCCGGGTCCCTAGGCAGAGCAGTCACGGGCCCTTAGGCAGAACAGTCACGGGCCCCTTGGCAGAGCAGTTACGGGCCTCTAAACTATCTTTAGGCTTTATATAAATATAATATCGTACGGTCGTACGAAAAAAAAATACAAATTGAAATAATGAAAGTGCGTGTACGACCGTAAAATATTATATTTATATATAAAACTATGATTTTGGTCAGATGCTTAAAGTTTAAACTGATTGTAGTTAAGCGTCAGTTAATAAGTTTAAAATGGCATAAATCATAAACTTTGTATAACTGATTATAATGTTTTTCATGATTTGATTGCGGGCCCGCCGCGGGCCCCTAAAAAGTCGCCGGGCCCCTGGGCATTTGCCCCCTGTCCCCCTCTCGGCGGGCCTGACCAGACATGTAGGGGCGTCCCCAGTCTTTTTGTCAAGACCTTAAACCTCAAGACCAAGACCAAGACCAAGACCTTGAACCTCAAGACCAAGACCAAGACCTTGAACCTCGAGACCAAGACCAGGACCAAGACTTTGAACCTCAAGACCAAGACCAAGACCTTGAACCTCAAGACCAAGACCAAGACCAAGACCCAAAAAATCGAAATCAGGTCACGACTTCTAAAAATTGTCAAGTCGGAATATTCGCTATTTTAATGAAACCATGAGTTTTTTTATTTTATTCAAGCAAATTAACTTTAAATGCAAACTGCAGAGAAATCCGAATTTGTATTCAAAAGTCCTTCATGCAAACTCTTATACCAAATGCCTTTTGTATTTTATAAAAACCAATTCGCTCAGAATTTTCTGACCAAGACGTGCCTGGTGGGCCTCATAAAAATTCCGCCATGTGAAAAAATACGTTCTACAGGTGCTGAAGTCGCTGACACACACAGAGTAGCTTTTCAAGCACTGGGTGTAAATGTACAGATAGTGAGTCCTTTTGAAATCTTCCCATGGTTTATCATACCGTCTGATACAGAATAACTGTTACTGCTGCCAATGGGTTTTCCTGACCAACATGACTTGTATCCATCCATAGATATTGGTCGTATGATGCAAGCAGGCTTGATACAGAATTCTTGAGTTCTGTTAAATGACTGTTCATATTAACAGCCGGTCTTGGTCTTGGTCTTGCGAGACCAAGACCAAGACTTTGAACCTCAAGACCAAGACCAAGACCAAGACCTTGAACCTCAAGACCAAGACCAAGACCAAGACCTTGAACCTCAAGACCAAGACCAAGACCAAGACTTTTAAAAACGAACTCGAGTGCACTCGAGACCAAGACCTTGGTCTCGAGGACAACAAGACTGGGCGTCCCCCGCAGGAAATTTCTTTTGGGAGGAGATTTTTCTGGAGGGGACAAAATTTTTGTACGGGGGAGCAAATGATGCTTTTGCATAGCTATTCATAAACACATCATTCTCTATACGGCTGACATTCCTTCCCTATTCTCTAAACTCGGGGCGGCTGGTCACCTTTTCGCTGATGATGTCAAGGCTTTTGTCCATGGGCCTCCCTCCATCTGCTCAACTCCTTCTAACTAGTTTTATTGAGGCTCTCTCCCAAGATCTTCGTTGCTGGATGTCTTCAAACCGCCTTTCTTTAAACTCTTCCAAAACCCAATTCATCTGGTTTGGCATCCTCAGCAACTCCAAAAGCTTGATTTTGTGCTCCTGTCTGAAAGGTTTCCTCACTACACTTTCTCGTCCAGTGTTCGTGACTTGGGTATCACTCTGGATAGCTCGCTTACTTTGCTGACCACATTCCAATCTCACCCGCTCCTCTTACTTCCACTTAAGGCGTCTCCGGGCTATTCGGCGGTCTGTCTCATCCTCGACCTTCTCAATTGTTCATGCATTCGTGTGCTGTCGAATTGACTATGTAATTCTCTCCTTATTGGCCTTCCCATGATCCGTCTTTCTCCTCTCCAGTCTGCACTCAATGCTGCTGCTATAGACTCATTGCCCGTCTCCCTCGGTTCTATCATTTCTCCACTTTCATGGTTGAACAACTCCATTGACTCCCTCTCTCTGCCCATATACAATTCAAAGTGCTTATTCTTGTGCTTAAGTCTCAATTGGGTCTTGCACCACAGTACTTGCGTGATCTACTTCTACGGCCTCATTCTGCTGCTTCGCTGCGTCCTCTCCCATCTTCTGATCGTCTTGACCTCTTAGTTCCTCGTGTCAGGACTACTATGGCTCAACCCAGGTCCTTTGCCTGTATAGGTCCCTCACTTTGGAACCGACTTCCTCCTCCTGTCCGCACCATCATTCTCTCTGGTAGCGTTGCTTCTTCCTTTTCAAACCTTAAATACTGCTTTTTCTCTCGGGGTCTCGCGCACTGGGAGAGCCTCTGAATGGTCTATACCGCGAGAGGCGTTTTATAAAGGACCATATACAATACAATGCAATACAAAACAGCTATATATATATTTGCATGTGTTTGCACTGTTTGTGGTCAGGCCATTTGCTGCTATTCGATATAACCGGAAGTTCGAAATACCGAAGTTTTGCTGTAAGTTGTCGCCATTACTTTACAATAAAATTATGAAGAAAGAGTCAAATGTACGCGAGCGACTTGTCGAGGATGTAACGTGGAGTTCATCAGCAGAATCCGAACCCATGATCGTTGACTTCTTTCCATCTCTTCTTCCTCTTCCTCCATTCCCTTGTCTTTCTCTGCCTCTACATTCGCTTGTCTGTATCTTCTCCACCTCCTGTTCTTCCTCACCCTCCTTTTCCTGCTCGTTTACATGAATTAAGTTTGTTTATGAGTAACTATAAGTTTGTTTATGAGTAACCTTTCGTGAATAGTTACAGTTGAAATAAGTGGTTACTTATCTCATAAAGCAATCATAGTTATCTTTTGTATAGATCCTTGACCTTTGTCGTCACTTGTAATTGTTCGTTGCAAATGTTTACGTCTAATGAGTGCCATTGAGTGGGACATAAGATGGAATGATTGGATGACTTCTGTTGGAAAACAAGCTGTTGGAAGATTTTGAGTCATGTAGGCCCATAAGGGCTGAATAAGTAGGACAAATAATGGCGGATCAGTCGAAGACGGGGCATAGCCCGACGAGATGAGAAAGAGACAGAGACAGATAGGGCCTATCAGCCGAGGACAGATGCCTAGTATCATCGACCGTTTCTTCCGCTGGAGACCACCGACTTGGATGATTAGAAGGGTGTCATGTGTTATCTGCTAATTACATGGAATCTAAAGTATTGGCCATCGAACTTTGATTCACCCTTTGCACTTACGAGGAGGGTCTGTAGTCACACATGTAATTAGTAGGCCTATCTACCGATTGGTGGTTGCTGAACAAGAAGTCACCCACAGCGTGCGTAGGGGTGAGGAACTGGGAGTCATCGAGACTCAACCTCACGCAGAAGCGCACGTAGGTTAGCTTTGGGTCAGCAAGAATGAAGCGCATGCATGGGCTGGGGTTATCAAGATATTAATGGCGCTATGTAAATCGGGTTGTCGAGCGAGCGTCTAATTTAGAAGGAGCCCATGACTGAGTTCTTTCAACAGGAAATCCAATCTGTCCGTTCGAAGGCGTCTCCCGTACAGTCCCACCCCCAACTGGATCCGACCGGTCTAAGGCGGCCTATTAATTGCGCACAACAAATCATCGCAAATCATCACAGGCCATCATCAGAAATTGTTTTTGTCTTGAAAGGTAATAACTCTGCTAACCAGCTTCTGTATAATAGCAAGTCGACCGGAAACACATTGTCGCGCTGTCCGTTCATTTAAGTATCATGAACAGCTAGAGGCTGTGGTAACAAAAACGTCCCAGTAGAAAATATGCTCCAGCAAGTTTATTTGGCGAACATGAGAGTCATCGAGTAATGCAATGGAATAATAGCATTGATGAAGCGCTTTGCGTCACGCGCTGTATATATTTTATAGTACAATGCAAGATAATACAATAGCATTAGAAACGGGCGAGTATTAGCCTGAACTCAAACGTCAAGGGCTGGATGCTGATGACCAATTATAATCCAATCTCTAAGTAGGCCTACCTATCTTTTTTATCGAAGATTACAGATGATTGTGTTGGTGCAGGTGACATGCTATCCGGAACTGAAAACCTTTGACTCAAACAGCAATCTAGTTTAGAAGATTTCATTCCATACAATCTGTGCTAATGTGGATTATTGTTAATTGCTCTGGGGCCGTTGTTGATCGTGGTCATTGTTTTCTTTGAGCGGCCTTAGACACTGCATGACAACAACGACATTCTCTCAGAGAGCCTCAAAAAATTCGTTTGGTCGTCATCTGCCCTGGTTTTGCGCATTCCTCTATGACTGCACCCAGTACGTGGAATTTGTATTAGATTCTGAAGTGTTTTGTACATGGATATCATCACACTTCAATCCATTGTCAAATCTTCAGCTTGTCAAATTGTTGGGCTTCCGAAGCATGGTATTATATATATATATATATATATATATATATATATATATATATATATATATATATATATATATATATATATATATATATATATATATATATATATATATATATATTGTTAGCTTGTTAGTCTAGAGGTGAAATGTGAGTTAGAATGATATGAGAAATGACAAGAAAAACAAAGACTTTCGCAATATTGATAAAACGTATATTTACACTATGTACATAATTGAAACGATACTCACACATACAAGACAAACGAAACGTCAAAAGACAGACTCTCCGAGAAGACGCCTGCACAAACTTCACCAAGGAAGATACAACTCGAGAACCGGCAATTAAACATGAGTAGCGACCACGCAGGGTACACTCTCGAAAACGACCACAAAAGGGTACTTACAATGCGTGACACAACCAGTGCACGTCTTACGCCTTACTTAACTAAAACAGGTCTCCCTGTAGACACAAGAACACTGCTATATATAGTCAACGAGACCATCCTACTTCTAGCTTCAAACGAGGTGCGTCTTAACTAAGGTTAGAAAGTGCACGTGAGGATGATGATGGCGGGATGGCTGAAGGCCAACTCCCAACAGACCCCCCGACAACGAAAAAGAGGAAACATTTAAAGTGTTTCCGACCATGCAAAACTACAAATGTACATGAATATAAACTATCTCGAAAAGTTCAACAACATAACAGTCCACTAGAAACGTTTAGAACACAAAAAGAGAATCATCTATGTAAGCTTAATACAAGAGACTGACAGTCCGTAGAAATCTATGGAAAGTTCGTACATTCAAACTGAGGGGCGACTTAATATGTCTGGTAACACATTGTCTCGACCACGCCGATGCTTTATGTTCAAGGAATATTGTTGGAGTTCAAGACTCCATCGCAAAAGTTTCGCATTCGAAGGAGCCATGCGATTTATGAACTGGAGTGGACTATGGTCCGTATAGACGACCACTGGAGCGGAACCAAAGTACACGCTGAACGCGCGTACACCGACCACCAGCGCAAGTGCCTCCTTCTCAATTGTCGAATAGCGTACTTCAGCCGAACTCAACTTCCGACTCAGGTAGCAGACCGGGTGTTCAATCTCGTCCGTTATCTGAAATAGACAACCTCCCAAACAAAAGTACGAAGCATCTACAGCCAAATAAAAGGGTTTGTCAAAATCTGGCGGTTTAAGTATAGGCCGTGAAGCCATCCTAGACTTCAAATCAATGAATGCATTCTCAGCCTCAGAAGACCAAGTAAACCGGTGACCTTTCTTAAGTAACAAAGTAAGAGGTAACGTTAACTGAGAGTAATGCGGCAGAAATTTGCGGTAATAACCTGCAGCCAAACCCAGAAAAGATTGAACCTGCTTCTTATTTTCAGGACGCGGAAATCTTAGCAAAGACTCGACCTTCTGCATGCGTGGCTGAATAGAGTTCAAACCAATATGGTGACCCAGAAAATCTATCTCTGCATTAGCAAAGACACACTTCTTCAAATTCAATGTAAGTTTAGCGTTAGCAATGCGTGTTAACACTCTTTCCAAGTGAGATAAATGATCATTCCAAGAACCACTGAAAATTATCAAGTCATCCAAATATCCATCACAAAACTCATCTAAACCATGCAACAGTTTCGCAACCAAACGTGAAGATGAGGCAGGTGCAAAGAAAGTCAGAAATTTGGCTTGTCCAACCTTGTCAATTAAAGATTCTACACGTGGCATCAGAAAAGGATCGGCTACCGTAAGTGCATTCAACTTACGAAAGTCTGTGCACAGCCGCAGAGACCCATCCGATTTAGGTACAAGTACAATAGGCGAAGCCCACGCACTTTCGGATTCCTCTACAATGCCTTCTTCAATTAGACCTTTAATCTCTTTGTCTACCTGTGCCATACGCTCAGGATGCAACCGATAGGCTGTCTGTCGTACTGGTCGTGCACCAGGTATCAACTCAATACGGTGTGCAATAAGTGAAGTCTTGCCAGGTACATCGCTAAACACACCCTTAAACGTACTAAGCATGCCCAGCAATTCATCCCGTTGCACAAAATCCAAAGGACTATTTGCGACCACCTCTTCTAATTTAGGCGACTCAGACACATTCACACTTGCAGACACAACCAAACCGACATCAATTGTAGGCGTACAATCAACACGCGACTCTACATTGGTTAAATCAGCATGCACTGCAGTAGACTCTTTGAATAAGGCACTCAAGTCTACGTCTAACTGCACATTTATATCAGCAGACTTATCTTCTACAGATTGAGTATGCGACACAGGTAAAGAGCCAGAATCGGTCAATTTAACTTGAGCGCGCGTAGTCACTCCCACATTTATCTCATCTTGCGGACTATCCAAGTCGTTACCAATTAGAACGTGAATGCCAGGTGGCAAATGGTCTACCAACCCACATAAGATAGTGCCGTTAGCAAATTTAGACTCAACTCGAATTTCAACCAAAGGAACACGAAGCGTGACACCCGAAATACCTCTAATAAGGCGAACCTCACCGGTGTTACAGAACTCATTAGCATGCAATAATTCCTTGCTAGCCAAGCTTTGCAAAGAACCAGTATCTCTTAACACAACAATATTGCGAGAAAGTCCAGTGGGCGTATACACATAGCCAGACGAACAGAATGACAAGTAGCCAGCGTCGACCATTTTAGTCGGCCCATCCTTCACTTGTACAGACGTATCTACGCCCGTGACTAATTCTACATTCTTAGGATTGGTGTTCTGCTCATGAATTCGAACTCGTTCTTCGTAAACCTTCTGTGCCCAAATTTCAAAATTTTTCCTGTTTAACTCGTCAAGAGCTACCCAGACCATTTTCTGCAGCTCTACCTCATTCCAAGTTTTTATTCTTACTCCTAAACCACTTAAACTTTCCCTCATCTCTTCGACAGACATATCGAAAATATCTGCACATTCCAAAGGCTTAAACGGTAGCGAATTTTCCATTTTAGAAACTTATGCAACTCAATTCAAACAAAACGTCTATAACAATTCAAAATTCTTCTATTCAAAATTCCCAATCTCCGTACCTTAAACTTCACTTTCAAAATTCAAGTTCAAGATTCAGCTTTTAATACTTCAAATAGCTTCGGACGACTTCAAATGTTAGACCGTCAAATACGCAATTCCAATTTCCAATTTTACAAAACGGAAAACAATTTTAAGGACGAGCCCCCATATGTTAGCTTGTTAGTCTAGAGGTGAAATGTGAGTTAGAATGATATGAGAAATGACAAGAAAAACAAAGACTTTCGCAATATTGATAAAACGTATATTTACACTATGTACATAATTGAAACGATACTCACACATACAAGACAAACGAAACGTCAAAAGACAGACTCTCCGAGAAGACGCCTGCACAAACTTCACCAAGGAAGATACAACTCGAGAACCGGCAATTAAACATGAGTAGCGACCACGCAGGGTACACTCTCGAAAACGACCACAAAAGGGTACTTACAATGCGTGACACAACCAGTGCACGTCTTACGCCTTACTTAACTAAAACCGGTCTCCCTGTAGACACAAGAACACTGCTATATATAGTCAACGAGACCATCCTACTTCTAGCTTCAAACGAGGTGCGTCTTAACTAAGGTTAGAAAGTGCACGTGAGGATGATGATGGCGGGATGGCTGAAGGCCAACTCCCAACAATATATATATATATATATATATATATATATATATATATTATATATATTATATATATATTATATATATATTATATATATATTATATAATATATATTATATATAAATATATATTATCTAACCACGTGCAGGATGAGCTGCTTTGGTTTTTGTTGCGAAAACACATTTGAGTTTAAGATCCTTGTGCTGAAGCGTGGGTCCAACTATCTGGCCGGTGTTGCTCCATCCTACCTTTGACAGATATATGTATTCCAGTGTCATTCTTACCTGGTCGCGGATCTCTTAGCTCTGCAACACAAATTAGTCTGGTTGTTTCTTCCTCCCGCACTGCCACATGGAACAGCGCAACATGGAAGCTTGGCCGTGGTCGGCGCAACATCTGGAAACAGGCTTTCATGCATCTGTGTAATGAGATTCTACTTTCTATGTCAGAATTTTGCAAACGGTTGAAGACCATTCTATTCGATCGTGGTCTTGTCAGGTCGGGAGTAATTCGTGTGAGTTTCCTGAATAGGCGCTATATAAATGTATGCTATCGAATTAGAAATCATGGGCGTCCGGAGGGGGCAAAGGGGGCATTT
>OY744605.1:49175078-49255078 GCA_963556255.1 Allolobophora icterica
CCTCTTTCCCTCGCTCGTTGTCTGTCTCTTGTCTGTCGACCTCTGTATCTATGTGTTTATATGTCTGTTTCGGTATGTCTCTGTGTCTGCCTCTGTTTCTGTTTCTGTGTCTCTCTGTGCATTTCTTTACGTCTATTATGTCTCTCTTTCTGCGTGTCTTTGTCTCTCTGATTGTCTTTCTGTCAGACTCTCTGGTTCTATGTTTCTTTCTGCGCATCCGAGTAACATGTTTGGTGTTTTCTGAGTGGCTGTTTCCATCCGTCTGTAGGTCTCTGTCTGTCTGTCTGTCTGTCTGTCTGTCTGCATTCTTCCGCCTGTGTCTACCGTCTTATCGTCACTGTTCTGTCTTTCCATCTGGTCGGCCTCACTCTGTGTCCTTCTCACCAACAACCTGTGATTTACAGCCAGTTTTTCGAGCTACTTCTCCTTGTGAGATGCGGCCCTGTGTTCATGCTTCCTTAGCCCGGTAAGTAATCTTCCACAACCACCACCACCACCGCCTCCTCCTCCTCCTCCGCCTCTCCTTCTCCCTTTTCCCTCTGACTTTTTGATGCTTTATGAAGTCTGCAGCAGCAGCCACGCCGCTCCTCTCTGTCAGCACCTCCGTTTCAATCCTCCGTGACATTTAGTATGGCAGAGCTGCGGCGGCGGCAGAGGCTGCTCATGCCTCGGCGCCCGGTGGCAGCAGCAGCAGCAGCAGCCGTATGGCGGAGGTGGTTGTTACATCAACCTAGGCATTGTAGTGTACTCCGGTGAGACACACACACACACAGCCGGACAGAGACAGAGACAGGCAGAGAGAGCCAGAAAGAGAGCAGAAGGTGTTGGATTACGTGAGCGCCGGCCCTAAATAACAAGTAAGTTCATCACTGTAGCGGTTGCCCGTTTGGGAGATATTATCATCGACGGCGGCGGTGGTGGCGGCGGCCAGTGTCATTGGTATATTTACTAGCCTGGTATCTCCTCCTCTAAGCCTCTATAGGTACTCTAGACAACATGAGCTCCTGGCGAGGCACTGGCGTCTGCAGCAGCCAGAGTTGTTTGTCTGCCGCTTGCTCATCTCGCATCAACTATTGCGCATAGGTTGGTCGTCACAGTGGCGTTGTCATCATCATCATCGTCGTCTTCGTCATCGTCGTCGTGTTCCGGTTCCTGTGTGTTCTGTGACCATTCTTCTGCCTCTGCTTCTCCTCCTCCTTGTCCACGTCCTCCTCCTCCTTCTGCTCTTCTTCCTCGGTGACTCTTCCGTCTTTCATGTGATCGAGTCTTGCGTGACAGAAATTCGTCATCGTCGTCAATGTCCAGTGGAGGAGACCTACCGTCCGATCTCATCGTAAGTAGCCCTACTCGTCTCTTCTTCTTAATTGCATAATAATTATTACACCGACAAAAGATCCATTGTTCTATAGCCATTGATTGGATCGAAATCCCTTTATTGACAAAGGCTTAATGAAACAAATCCAGTCCATCAAAGACGTTCTGCAGTACTTTTTATCAGGCGGCAAGAGGGCGGACTGGCCATCCGCTCTCATATGCCGACGCCGAGCAAATGAAGTCGATAGCACTTCATGCTCCTATGTCTGCCTCTCTTTCGGGATCAACTCGGTTGAATTGCAGTCCATCCATCAGTCTGTTGTGAATACTGATTTAATCGATATGATTTCTGTTCAATGATTTTCTGATAACTTTTAGTTAGTAACTTCTTTGGCGCCAATGTCTAAGGTACAAGGCATCAATCAATGGATCATCAAACCAAGCAGCAATCAGGTCAATATCCAGAAAAACAGTCTAACTATGATAAGTCATTTCATTGTGTATACCTTTGTGTATGTGCTGCAGCTTATTTACGATAGGCCTACATTGTTCTATAATCTATAGAATAACTGCTTGAACGTTGTATGCGTTATGCTCGTAATCCAGGCTTTTTCGTAGATTTAAACAGTACTAGATGTGGATTTTTATCACCTACTTTACCTAAACTTTTTGTATATATGCCCTTACCTTATTTTTCTATTACTTTACCTCACTTTAACCCGTTAACGACGATAGCTATTATTTTTCCATGCATTTTAGTGGACGCTCATTGTTTAGTGTTAACCTCACGTAACTTTATTGAATTTCCATTACTCTAGCTCATACTGAACTCATACTTAACGCCTCTCTCCTTCATGTACCTTAGTTCACAATATCAACCCCTTTGCCCTTTCTTTAAGGACTCTCTTCCCTATCATCTCAGTACCTATAATTCCAGCTCTGTAGATTAAATCGGGTTTGTCATCCTGAACACCAAGATAATCTTGAGAGGACAACGCATTGCAAATTCCTCCTTCTCTTCCTCCTACCACTTCTTTCTCCTCTTTTCTCCTCTTCCTCCTTTTCCACTTCCTGCACTTTCTACTCATCCTCTGTCTCCTCTTCCGCCTTTTCCTCCTCCGATTCCTCTTCTTTACTTTCCTCCTCCTGCCCTACTGCTTCAGTTCTTCACCACTTCCTATACTGTATACCTGATTCACTGACCATTTACGTTTGACCTTGAAACTGACTTGAAACTGAGCTGGATTGTCCTACTTGTTTCCTGTCGCAATGTCACCATGAGTAAGCAATCCTCTATGGTCTTAGACAGTGAATCTCACAATTGCATCCCACAGTCTACCGAGACCAATAGGGGCATTAAAGCCTAGTTACGGACTGACTGATACCTGTATACAAAAGCACGTTTTAGAGTTAAAGCTCTCGAGAGCTAGGTTCTTAAGAAGGCACGCTTAGAGGACCCATACTCATTGACTGCATGCGTTAGACTGGATAAGATATGATCAGATTAGCGTTGATTAGATTAGACTGAATGAAATAAGATCAGATTAGACTAAGAAAAGACAGATAAGATCTGACTGATTGATTCAGATTTCAGAAGATAGTTGAAATCTTTTCTTACCTTATTTTCGGTCAATATCTGTATAGGACTATAGTGGTTCATAACATAAATTTCTGTTAGTGCCCACCCACGTGCGGATACACAAACACGTACACACACGAACCATCCTGTTTATCGGACTTTATCATGTGCTTGTTCACCTGGGACAGGTGGGTTGCTCACAAGGTGGCTGCAGTCTGCTCAACTCCATCTTCCTCCATTGCGCAACACTCAACGAATCTTAGAGGCTCTTAAAACAACGCAATATATTCGTTCCAGACACATACACACATCATACATACATAAAAAAATAGGCCTACATATCTAGTTCGCCAGATCCACACTATATGCCACTCGCTGTCTGCCAAAGCTGCTTCTACTCTGATATATGCATTCGTATACATTGGGGTTGATTATGGTAATGCCATTTATGCTGGCCTCTCTCTCTAGGGACTGTTTGGGAGTAATCAACTTCCGTCCGTTTTAAGCGCATTAGCTCAGCTAATTGGTGGGATTCAAAGTTTGGTCATAATTATATCCAACTATAAGAGGGACGCATACCTGCCTCACCTGTAGGACTCCATCCTACCTTAGAGAGCTAGGTACCTCAATGCCATCCTTACCTGACTGTAGATCTACTCGTTCTGCAACACAGGTAAAGCTGATTGTTCCTGCGTTGCATACTGCCACAACGCAACATGGAAGTTTCGCCGTGGTCGGCTCCACAATCTGGAAATAGGCTTTTATGCAATCTGCGTCATGAGCTTCTTCTCCATTCTATGCCTCTGTTTCAAAAGCGGTTGAAGTCCATTCTGTTCAACAGTAGTCTTGTATTGTCAAAATTGGAGCACGTGTGATGAATGTTCCTGACGATGCGCTATATAAATGAGCACTTACAATTACAATACATGTATGCATGCATACATAAAACATACATAAACTGTATTTGCATACATACATTATATACATACATACATACATACATACCTACATACATACAATCATACACACATACATACACATGACGACTGTTATAATGAGGCTACAGTGCATACCCTATGTACCGTCAAAAGTTGGCATCGCATAATAAGCTCTTTCCACTGGATCCAATTTCAACATAAAATTAATGAATTTGTCCTATAAATCTCTACCTACGAACCGATTCTGTGCTGCGTCTCAGTCGACGGACGAGGCATATATATATATTATATATACACATATATACATATATATATATGCATATATATTCAGAGACCCGATGGAGATGTGTCAGTCCTAAGGAACTATAGAATAAGACCATTCTTCGATCCAAACCATGAATTACACAAACACATCGCTCTATGAAATACCTGTGCAATTAATTATACATGCATTAAACCATTTTAACTTTTTTCAATATGCGACAACTAAATAACAGTAATATAATCCTAATAATAATAGTAATAATTATAATTTAATCATATTCACCATTCCTCAACAATATTCCATAAACAACAATTTAATATCATCATCAGCATCCGCATCATCATCACGATCAACACAATCATCTTCTTTGCCGTCGCCGTCATCATCATAAATGTCAAAAGAATAATTACAAATGTGTTTTGGTTGGTAAGGCTGCTAATAATCTGATAGCTATTGGTAGGCTCTCACAATCAGTTAGTTTAGCTGCTGCTGCCGATGGGTCGAGTAGACCGACTTGATGGAAAGAATAGGGAATGGAACCTTCGCCCCATGGGTTACGATATATGGTGATAGAGAAGATGAGCAGTGCTTTAAGCTAACCTCAAGAGGCAGTTATTGGTATGAAGTGTTAGCGACTTCGTGCTTCATGTTCTTGGCCTTGGCATATGAGGGAGGATGGCCAGTCCTCTTGGTCTCCACGGAAAGTGTACGGTCAGTGTACTATACTCATTGTAGTTGAGTTGACTAAGGGACGCAGGTGAAGTCGAAATATCGCAACAAATTTCTACCCTGCAGGCGGGAATTTGAACCCCCGACGTCTCGACTGATTGTTCAGCACGCTAACCCCTATAGAGGCCTAGACTATCGCGCACCTCCGACTATCGCGCAGCCACTGTTTGACCATAACTTAGTAACAGATGACAAAACTGCTATTATGCAGTATATCGTATAACATCTTACCTTTCCTGAAGAACTTGAGCAGAGTCTGGATCCTGGGCGATGTTTGTCGTTTGCTGTATACCAATGATATGGCAGGAACAGAAAGATCATTTTACAGACTGTTACTTTCGCTTGACAAACGTATTTAACTTTGCTTCTCAAAACAAGAAATCAGTTCATTACTCAAATCCACCAACAGAAATTAGGCCAGTGCCAACTGATTGCATGCAGTCTCCCCGAGCCAATGGCGCCAGAACTGTTAACATTGGAGGATGAGGAAGAAGAAACTGCGGAAGGTGGACTTTGAAAATGACAACTATCCAAAATTTCAACCACTGGTGTCCTATGAGCCGGAATCGATAACCAAAAAAGTTCGACGACTTAGTCAGGGACTTGAACTTATCACAGTTCCAAGCGGAATTACTGGGCTTTAGGTTTCAGTGATAGAATCTGCTGGCATAAGGATTTAAAATTTCTGTGTTTCACACCCGTCGTAATCGCAATCTCCAGACTTCTAAAGCGCCACTCGAAGGCCAAGCGCAGGTCACCAGCCAATCCACGAACACTGCGTTAGATTAGTCCAAAGGAGGTCCGAATCTGGTTACCATGAGGGGATGGGCAGATCAAGAGAGGAGACAGAGCAGCTGTTAAGGTGGGTGTCGTTTAGGGCGAAAAGAATTGGAAGGCCAAGGATCAGATGAGTCAGGGTAGGAGTTCTTGAAAAGGTGAGACCTCAGTTTTGCGTGGAAAGCCCGGGATGACAGATAGAGAAGCATGAGGAGGAGGAGGAGGATGGAGGACGGGTTGCAATGACAAGTCATACAAACTTGAATAGGTTTTTGATAAAGATGATGCTTCATGCTTCTGCAAAGATTTCAAAGAATTGTTTGACGAACTCAGTCGAGACTATTTTGACTATATATTCACAAGAATGGCGACTGTTCTCGATTCGTCGATGAAGGTTGTGCTCTTATAGTCAGGCATGAGCGCCGATGTTGGCTGCCATTTCGTTATGTCTGTTCACCAATGTTCCTTTAGCAATTGGTTAATTAAAATATACTTATTTACTCTTACATAAGGGTAATGTTTATCCATCAATATCAGCAGAGCGTGCTGCAGTTCACGTGAAAGAGATACATGCTAATATGGGTCTATTGTTGCAATCTATTGGGTACAACAAGCATAACTAGAACATACTCCTATGTGATGTTTTGAAAGTTGTGGCACTTCTTCTTGGTTTGCAGCGCGAATATAGCAAATTATGTTGTTCATTTGTGAGTTGGACAATCAATCAATCAATCTAAACTTGATATAGCGCCCTTGTAAATATATCTACTCAGAGGCGCTCCCGGCCCAAGCGCGGCTGAAAAGAACGCTCCAAAACAGCCGAGCCGGTGTGTCAACCCGTCGAAACCCAAACCGGAAAGAGTCATGCAAGAGCTCATTCTTATTAAGTCAGCAAGAACTCTCCGCAAGAGTTCGGTGCCAGGCGGATAAAAGATTGCACATGAATCACTGATTGATCCCAATATGGTTTTCCTGTTATTTATTCGATTCATTCGCATCAAACTTGGCCAAATTAAAGACTCTGCTAAGGCCTTGAACAAAGAGGACAGAAGATTCAACTGCTCTGAAGAGAAGTTTCCACATATAAACGATTCCAAGATAAAGTAGGCCTGAGGCAAATTTGTTGGACCTGAGATTAGGGAATTGATTACGGACGGTTACTTTGATGTACTCCTGTATACATGGTGTCGAGTTAAGGACGTGGCAGACTTAGAAGGATAATGTCGAAAACTTATGATATAGTTGGTAACAACAAGGCTCCCTCCATCTCTCTCCATTGCACCACTCTCAACGAATCTCAGAGGCTCTTTTAACAACGCAATATATTCGCTCCAGACACATAGGCCTACACACGTTATACATACACACAAAATTAGGCCTACATACCTAGTTCGCCAGATCCGCACTATATGCCACTCGCTGTCTGCCAAAGCTGTTTATACCCTGACGTATGAGCATTTATATGCAGGGGGGGGGGTGGATTAATTATGGTAGTGCCATAAATTATGCGGCTGACAAAATGCTTAAAGAATTTCAGTTCATGAATTAAGTGCCAAACGTCACTGAAAATACGTTCCTTTGCATTTACAACTGGATTTTTCCCGTCAATATATTATTATTTTATTATTAAAACATTGTCTCTTTTATCACAGGTATTATCTGTTTAAAGGGAGATGCAAGACAATAAGTAAGAATAGGTTAGGTGTTGTGAATAGTGTGAATGGCTACCACCACAGCTGGAGTTAGCAATGAGGTGTTAAAAGACTCTCTTGACTTTGAACATTGCGTAATTGTATTTTCTGCGCACATATTATGTGACACTGACGTTAGGTTTCTGAGCGGATCAACGCATGATCGTCTCAAATTAAAATCTGCCTCGGTCCGGATTTGAAAGAGTACAAAATCCAATCCAATTCCATCTTGTTATTGTTTGATATCAAATGACCCTTGTCTTTTTAATTACCTTAAGTCGTAATCTAATGAATTTTGAAGCCGTGGTATCAGTGACTAATAATTATAAAGAGCACATGCTCTGAGGAACAGCATATCAATTACAAAGTTCACAGTAATGAATTCTGTAGTCTTACTAATATGCTAAGTCTTTGTTTTGAGTAGGGCTCTTCCAAAACTGTCTGTAGAGGGTATCTTGAAATGTCCTTATTTGCCAGTGGTCCATACTATCGATCTTTCTTTCTCTTCGGTGTATTTTCTTAATTCATTTCGCTCTTACCCATTGGGCCCACCCCCGCTGCTTCCAAACACGAGCCGCATCCAGGATGATATTAAATGAATCGGAAAGACAGAAGATCTTAGTATAAAACAGTCTCTTTCTCTGCTTGGTTTTGAACCAGAAGCTTCTGCACTTTTCGCTGCGCTGACCGACTGTTAGACTACGGCGTGACTAACTGCATACAACTGCGAAATATGTTGTTCAGTTAGTTAAGTAGTCTGCGATGGCTTTCCCCCTACATCATAATAATATCAGCATTGCCTTTGTCACTGGGTGGCAATTGAGCACAGGAATCTAATCATCTAGTCTTGATTGGACGATTAGATGAGATTCCTGATGATGCATGACCCAACGTTCGTTGCCAACTGATCTATGGTTCTGACCCCTGCAGTCACGGCCCCGCCGCGGACAACAACGACGCCCAACGCAGCCCCCGCCACCCGCCACCGCCGCTGCCCCCGTCCGTCGGGTAAGCTGATACTTTCGGCTGGAATCAGTTCTCATTTGCTCTAATTAGGTCTTTGTATGCGGCTGGCCAGCTCTGTGACCCCGATGCAGCAGCTGCTGACATCGCAATTTGAGGTTAATCTGTAAAACTATTGTAAAACTGTATCGATATGTTACTCTGTCACCTGCAGAGCTAACTTTTGTAACGTACGATGTAACCTTGAGAGAGTATATTTGGTGTTACTTTTAAAATGAAGGAGTCATATTAATTATATACCCTTTGATGTAACTCATATATGTATGTATATATATATATGTATATATATATATATATGTGTGTATATATATATATAATCATGATGAATATGCTACCATTAATGTGGCTGCTGATGGTAGCATACACTGTTGATGAAATGCATTTTAATGACCTGTAGCCAATGGTTATCATGGTCATCATGTAATTTTGTGATACGATAAAAATAACTGCTGGTAGTGATGACTCGCAGTCTTCAAGACCTGGCGTCCGCTTGTGTACTTCCTGTTTATCATCGAAAACTGGTCAAATGAAGCTAAGCTTTGCTGAACATATTGTGTTTCTTAATGTGTTGCATTTTATTGTCCTGGTATTGTATTTGGTGTTTTGCTGTACCTTATGTTTTCGTAATGTTCACCGGAGGATCTGAACTTGAGTAACAGCAAGCTGGACTCCTTAGGTCATACTTTGAGGTATAAATTTGCAAGATTTCCAGTCTCAACCACACTAATATTGATCAATTGCGTACCAATTTTCCCGTGAGAGAGAGACAGACAAACAGAGAGATAGACAGGCAGAAACAGAGAGACAGAGACAGAGTGTGTGTGTGAGAGAGAGAGTGTGTGTGTGTGTGTGTGTGTGAGAGAGAGAGAGAGAGAGAGAGAGAGAGACAGACAGACAGACAGACAGACAGACAGACAGACAGACAGACAGACAGACAGACAGAGAGACTGAGAGACAGAGAGACAGAGACAAAGACAGAGACAGAGATAGAGAGACAGAGACAGAAAGAGAGAGACAGACAGACAGACAAACAGGCAGAGACAGACAGAGAGATAGAAAGAGAGACAGAGACAGAGACCGAGAGACAGAGACAGACAGAGACAGAGACAGAAACAGAGAGACAGACAGATAAACAGACAGACAGACAGAGCTGGAAAGAGTGCTTTATCTGAAGAAATGTGCCTCTGGATAGGAAGCTCTGCTGTGAACTTGTGGATAATCTTCATAACATGCATGTGGTTTGTGTCTTTGAGAGTCGCTGAGGCGATTGAAGAGGCGATTGGATACATGGTCGTCTACCTATTGGGTCGGAGGCTATCTGTACATAACTTTAAGGGATGGCCGGGTGACTCAGCTGAGTTATACGCTCAGAGCCACATACATCACTGCCCGCACCACATTTGCTGTTAATGGCCGTTCTGTACCATCACTGTCACTAGCGTTCGTTTTTTCCCAAGACACTTTCAGAATGACGCGTCCTCTAATTAAAGAGGCACTGTGAAGCTGAGTCTTCCTTTTCAGCGGTCGCCTGACAGCCAACGTTCTCAGAACAGAGTTCGTTCCTTTACCGGTGATAGTCGTTCCCGTTTGCATGCTTCCTTTACTACAAACTTTCTCTTCGCCACCATTCCCCAACTCGTGACCTTTGAACTACTACCATTTACTTGCAACATCTGTCATTCTCGTGATTTCTGGACAGTGAAATTATCACAATACGAAGTGTTTCCGCCCGAAGTATATTGTTATCAGCATCTTCCAATCGTTATAGGCCTATATATATATATATATATATATATATATATATATATATATATATATATATATATATATATATATATATATATATATATAGCAAATACCGGTTGCCTCAACCAGACAACGATAAATAGAAGCTCCATCATCTACTGGTTAATGAAATAATTAATTTTCATATTTTGTATCATGTCTAGGGGTCGCAACTTTGAAAAATGTGTGACGTCATATAGTTCATTAGAAATAAATAACAAATGCATTAATCTTATTACAATAGGGTCATAGAAATTCATTAATGTCGACTATAATATATTACACAATCACTTTAGTACACAAATTACACACTACACAGTACACTACTATATTGTATTGTATTGTATTGTATTGTATTTAAAAACTTATAAGTGCCTCTACCAAGTTCCCACCAATCAAGGGCGCTCCCAGTGCGAAGGTTCTCGGGAATAAAGGCAAGTTTAAAGACAACGAAAAGCTGTGGCAGGACCACCGGATAGTACTGCAGCCAGGGCCGAATGAGGAAGCTGATTCCACAATGAAGGGCCAATAGTAACAAAGGAACGAGACTGGGCTATCACCGTTCTCACTGGGGGAACAAATGAGTCAAGTCGATCAGAGGAGCGAAGAGGGCGAAGGGAGCTAGCTGAAGTAGGAAGACGTAGTGGGTCACAGAGGTATTTAGGAGCAAGACCCAGGTAAGATCGGCAAATATGGATAAGTACCTTTAGTTGGAACGAGACTGGACCATCACCTTTCTCACTGGGGAACAAATAAGTCATATATGTACCTTTAGTTGGATGCGGGCAGTAAGAGGAATCCGGTGAAGATGTTCAAACATGAATGTGGAAATATGGGAGAATCGTGGGAGACGGGTGATTTGTCTGGCAGCTGCTTTAAGAACAGATTGTAGAGGGGAGAGATGGACTTTGGGAGGCCAACAAAGAGGGAGTTACAGTAATCAATGCGAGAGCAGATAAAGGCATAGACAATGGGAGTAAAGACTGGAGAGGATACAGATCTTCGGATAGCCTTGAAACGTCGGAGATGGTAGTAGCACAAGCGGGTGAGATTAGATATATAGTCAGAAAAAGAAAGGGAGCTATCAAGAATTATACCCAGGTTGCGGTCAGATGCAGAGAATGTATAAAAAGGAAAGCTTTGAGATAAAAGAGGGTAGTCAACCTTGGCCAGTTGTTGACGAGTGCCAAACTAAATCAATTGGGTCTCTGCTGGGTTTAAAGAAAACATGTTTAAGGACAGACATGATTGAAGATCATGAAAGAGAGCATCAATGCGAGCAGTAAGAAACAGCTAGCAGTAAGAAACAGCTGAGCATACGGAGACCCATGCACGTAGAGCTGGGAGTCATCAGCATAGAGGCGGCCAGTGGTTAAATGCGTTACAAAGCTGGAGGTAATATCAGCTGATTAAAGCAGGTAAAGGAGTGGGCCAAGTACTGATCCCTGGGGACACCAAACTTGACAGTAACCCAGTGTGTTCTGGAGTCACCCCAGATTATCGTTTGTGTGCGATCTGTAAGATAGGACCGGAACCAAAGAAGAGATGAGCCCCTGAGACCACTTGAGAACTCGAGACGTTGCAGGAGGATCTCATGGTCAACCATGTCAAAGGCAGCAGAGATGTCAAATAGAGCAAGCAACGAGATCTGGGATCTGTCAAACGCAGTGTAGCAACCAGAGAGGAGAGATAAGAGGACAGTTTAAGTAGAGTTTCTGCAGTCTGAGGCCGAGTTCACGGACATGACTCACGCCACGGTGTTATCATTCAAATGAAGAAATCAAGAATGGACTTGCCAACTACAGAAACTAAAGCTGATTTCCTGAACTAAGTTAAAACATTTACATTGCAGTACTGTGTCAGATGCTTTTTCATTTATTTTATTACTCATTGTTGTTTGTAGCTTTAACTTTGGGTTCTTAATTTGAAAGTCATAACCATTAAACCGGCTGATGTAAGACCAGCTCTCATTTTACAACATATTGCGTTTTCGGTCTGGTGTTTCAGACAAAGTTGCTAGAAAACGGTGATACATATCAAAAATCCATTTTTGGTGCAATATCAACTTTAACATGGACCTTCGATTTAGGTTTGTCCGGGAACTGAACTCGAGTTTTTATTACTTTTTGCCCCACCCTAATATATATATATATATATATATATATATATATATATATATATATATATATATATATATATATATATCGCTCTATTTGCATGCGTTGAGCCGCTAGCTTCACCCGATTATTATTCATGCAATGCAGTCGTTTTCGTCTTACAAGTTGCTAAATTCTGATTTGAAGATACCGTCCGGTATAAGTGGGACTCTTACAATGAAGGTTCTCTTCAACTTTCACTGTTCGCACACAGACCTGCCTCACTATAGGCCTACTTACGGGAACAGGGAACCCGCCGTTACATTTCAGTCAGTTCTCTGAGCTGTTTGGAATCTCGTAGTCGACAGCTTGGAAAAAACTCGTCTGAATTTAGTCAAGGCACACTGGACCTGCGGGCTTCTTCTTCTCTGACGTTTTACACAACATCTTATCATCTCGCTGTCAATCAGTACGTCTTGCGACATCGCATTAGGGCAAGCCCAAATCCTGAAATCGGATCCATTGAACGCTTTCTGAATCGAACAGCGAACATTATGGTTGGGGCACACTGTAGGCCTACATATTGCCGTGTCTCTGATACTTAGACAGTCTCGTTTCCTTAATGATAGTGGTGGGGTATATTTTTGTAGCGCTACTCTCTCAACTGTTTTACACAGATCTGCGTATTCGCTTTCCTTCACGGGGAATCAGATCGTCTTGCCAACTACACACTTCAGAAGGGCTCAGTATGTGCATGCCGAGCGACAGAGAGAGAATGTTTCGCGCAGCTTCTCATTCTCATTCTTATTATGCGTGAAATGCAGTAGCCGCCAATTCATAAATGGAGCGTCAGCTATATTCAACCGTCTTTGCTGCGTTTGCATTGTATGGTGTGGCTTGGCCGACGCTATTGACCTTCCGCACTATTTAATCCTAACTGCCATCGTGCGAAACATTTCGTCCCACGAGTGGTCAATGGTCATACGCAGGGAAGTCTTAAATGAGTCACGTAATGCAGATACCTCAAACTTATCTTATTGGCCTATAGAGCGACAGTATAGATCGAGGGTCTTGAAGCGTCTGTAGTAAATTATACGTGGGGGTGGGGGGGGGGGAAGAAAGGACTAACGATCACATACATACATGAATGCATACATTTGAGAAAATGTATACTTATAAATATAGTCTATATATGTTGTTCATCTTTTGCAGATTTTAGTTTGCGTGGTTCTGTATTTTTTTAGTGCTACCATACTTTTTTCTGAATGAAGACATATTGTGTATTGTATTTATATATTGTATTATACAATTGTACGGCTTTAATGATAATCCAATCTAGTCTTGTATGGAGCCGTTATCATAAATCCCATCGCATTAATTGATGATCACTTCCAGTGAAATTGTAATAAAAAGATCACTGTGCGTTGGAGAAGCTATACCTAAGTGCGATAGGAATCTTTATAGGCATATATATATATATATATATATATATATATATATATATATATATATATATATATATATATATATATATATATATATATATATATATATATATATATATATATATATATATATATATATATATAATAGAATTTGAGATTTTTCCACTAACGCTTCCCATTTCAATTGGTATACCCTACTGTGCATTTCATGTCCTATGTAGGCCCCTATGGTACCTTTTAGATCCATCTCCTCAAGATGCGAATCTCCAAATCAAGGAATGAACGGGATTCGATCCACAGAGATCCAATCATTGCAGTTTTTAAAACAAAATCTCAAAGTGGGGATGGGTTGGCAACCTTGGCTGTATTTACACTTTTGAACTACTACCAATAGGTACATTTCGATTGGTCTACGTCTGGCGTCATCCTGATGTTGTAACAGGTTTTATGATACACCGTGACTCACATGTACGTTGTGGATGGTTGTCAACAGTTTCAAAGACTAACTAATGAATCATGAATTTTATCAGAAAAAACCCTCAGCGTCTCTTCTATTTTCATTACACACGTAGGCCCTGTATAACCTACCTATGCGTCACTCAGCAGATGCAAGGAAATTACTCACTTTTAGGTTTAACAGTTTCGGTTCCGGTGAACTACTTATCAGAGGGTGTATAGGCCTACTTATCTCACGCTGGTTCGATGTGGGCACGTAGTGAGGCATGTTCAATGGGTACGACCTATTACATTTCGATATTTTCTGTATTTATACTTTTCACCACTGTTTTCACATATTCGTATTATAATGCATATTTTTTATACTTTCGACCACTGCTGCCACATTGTACATTATAAAATGAAGTCCTATCAGTGGTCCCACGTTACATTCCGTGTTCCGCACGCAGAGCTCGGTCCCCTTGAGCCAATTCTGTGTATACGGGCCTCCTTCCTATCTTATACGATGCTGTTCGGACCAAAGTAGTCGTTCCTCCTGAAGTCAAAGGGTTCGTCGTTACAACCTCGAACTCTTAACGCACACAGAATTGCTATGTAACAAATACACTGGGTCATCGTGACATCTGTGACACTGTGTTAAGAGGCTCTATAATATATACAACTGTTCTGTCACAGTTACAGTTACCAGTCTGTCGAGAGGCTCTATCAAATCTTCTGTTGCATAACTCCATCTGCATAAGTCTATACAGGACTGGATGTCGTCAGCTTAGGTAAAATGCAGGTCTCCCTATGACCGTGCTGATGACAGTAGCGAACAGATAGGAGGATAGGTGGTCGGTCGAGGAGACAAGAGATCGGGATCCAGCCTATGGTCATGGTGGGGTTCAGCAGAGGTATATAGGCCCATGTCGCCGTTAACCTGCTTAGACGGAAGTTAGTCATTTTATCTGTCTGTGTATCTATCTCTTTGTCTGTATATATAATTATATACCCCGGTATATATATATATATGTATATATATGCCACTGTAAATACTGTATTTACATATGCATACTCTATGTACATGTACAATACATGTGGTTTCCTATACATATCGCTGACCACGACTGACTTAGCATGTGAGGGCCTACTCTGTTCGACAACCGTGTAATGCATGCATGTATGTGTGTATGTATCAGTGATGGGCAATAGTTAACTAAAAAGTTGCTAACTATTAGTTTAACTAAAAAATTGTAGTTAAGGAAGAAGTTTAACTAAAAAAAAATAGTTTAGTTAAAACCATAGTTTAACTAAAAAATTTTAGTTGCTAACTAAAAAGTTTAACTAAAAAAATCAGCAATATGCAACTATTTTTCCACAGTGAACATTGAACACTGTCAGCAAAAAAACATATTAACACTGCATGGTTTTAGCATTTACAGCCTGTGTTTTCAAATTCATACACTACTTACAGTGCACATGTAACTGTATGCCAGAACAGTACACATTGCATAGTTTGAAGGTGAAATTGTCATTGACGCTTTGCATTATTACAGTTCACTTAACATCTTTTATTGCAAAAATGTTTGTCGTAAATAGTTGGAAAATAGTTGGAAAAAGTGTAACTACTTTTTTTTAGTTTAGTTAACTAATTTCCAAAATCAGTTGCCAACTTTAGTTTAACTACTTTTTTTTAGTTGGAAAATAGTTTTAGTTTAACTAAAAAAAAATAGTTTAGTGCCCATCACTGGTATGTATAATGTATGTAACGTACGTACGGGATAGCCAGAGATACACATCTCTGAAGCTGTAGTCAATATGTAACATAGGATAGTAAATTACGTCGCCAACACTGGGAACACTTTGTCTAATCATCCCCTATTATGAAATACTTTAGCTATCATTTCATTAAATACCTTACTCAACTGAGGGAAGCAATGACTGAGTGCTATAGCGCATACGTCCACCCCAACCTAAACAATGGATGCGGTGTGTGTGTGTGTGTGTGTGTGTGTGTGTGTGTGTGTGTGTGTGTGTGTGTGCGTGCGTGTGTGTGTGTCTCCTCCGTCCTCCGGATACAGACATAGGCCTACAGTCGTAATCTGTATGTTATGCGAACCGGCATTCTCGTAGGATATACATGACTGTCGCAAGTATCAGCGCGCATTGCATGTCATACATGTAAGTCACGTGCGTGACAGTTGAAAATCGTGGAAAGATTGTGAACTGAGATCCAACCAGTGGACGAGTTTCGGTCGTATATATTAACACTTCATACTGCTCTACTTCAGCACAAAACCACGAAAAACGGTGCTTTCTATCGCTTGAAGAATAAAAATATTCGCACTAATATTCGAAAGTTACTGTACACGTAATTGTGTTCGTATAAATCTCGAAACACTTGAATTATTTGAGTGCTGCGTCAAGTCATATGGCTTGTCCAGGTATACAGTACAGTATGAAGAACGGGATAGCTTTAGTAGGCTACTCTTAAATGTTGGACAGGTCACGAAAATCTCTTGCACAAAAAATCCGATATATATGAACAGAATATATTCGGTGTTTTCAACCCATCAGACATAGATAGGAGTAGCAGGGGTGTTTCTGTAGTGTGTCAACGCTACGGAACCCCTAAGGGGACATGGTTCCTCATAGATGCACTGTGATCTAGTGCAGACGGGTGTTCATCGTCTGTCAGTTTGCTTTCAGCCTCGTTTAAAATCAGCAAACCCTATAAAGACAACATCATCACGACTCGTTCGGTATCCTGTAACCCATGGCAGAGACTGACCTGAGTTCGAAAACTAATTGAAAATTAAACAATGATCTTACCGGTAATTGAAGACAACTTGGGTGGCCACGTTAAACTTCATCTGACTTTAGCCCTGTAGGGCAAACGTTCACTTACATGTCTAAATATATTAACCACCCCTTTATAACACATGCATTCGCCACCTCGGCTTGTAATTAACCCTTGTTATGTGTCTCGTCAAATTCAATTACGATTTTAAACCAAGCACTCAATAACGACCCCTTTAGGTTGATTATCTACGAATTTCCTGTTATTTTTTTGTGCTAAACGAATTAGTAGAGGCCTAATTAACGAGGTAGTTTGAGATGGGCGATTTGCAATTATTTACCTCAAAGGGATATTATACGCTTTAAGCTTTCGATATTTTGCTCGGAGGGGCGGAGTAAAAGAAGCATACAGGGAGGCATTAGTGTGCCAAGTGGCTGCAACTGCCCTGGATCTCGTTACAGCTGTTTACGTCATCCAGTGATATTTACATGTTACAGCTGCTTATTTGATTACAATTTCGACATGTAGGCTATCCGCATAAAAAGTTTCGGTATATATATATATATATATATATATATATACTATACCGAAATTTTTTTATGTATATAATAATTATTGCTATGGCCTACTTAAAAGTATATATAGGACCAGTCTTGTAACTATAATATTATAGGACTTGGAATATATATAGGTCTGTGTATTATATATAAAAGGCACAGGCTATCTACTATAAGCAATGTGGTGATATTTCGTCGGATTTTTTCTTGCTCTATTTTCTGAGTCAGTGACCTTTGCGTGACCCCTGCACTTGTTGTTGTGTGGCGTGTTTACAGCCTGACTGACACCTCTGGCCTTTAAATTCAGTTTTCTTTGAATCCCTAAGTCAGCTTCATGCCGCCGCCGCCGTCTTAAGTTTTTATATCTGCAGCCGGTTACAGCGGCAGAAGTTGCCTCCGCCTCAGCAGCCGGGTGCTGTCGTGGCTGAAGACGGATGAAGATGAGGAGGAGGGGAGACGAGGAGAGAAGATGTAACTTTAGTCAGGCATCGGGTGCAGGAGGTCTTGAGTTACAAAATCCAATCCTGCGATGTTCAATGATCCTTGGTAACAACTGCATGGCTCGGTGCTGTATGGCTGGTGACAAGAGTTTATGGGCTGTCTGTCTGTGTGTCTGTCTGTGCGGCTGCGTGTACTCCGAGTGACTGGAGTGGTGACAAAGCTAGCAATGATGGTTGGCAGATGGACCGGCGCTGCCACCCCTCTATGGGGGGAGGGGGAGGGGAGGGAGCCAGAGAGGGGTGGGTGAAGGATTGAAAGTGTGAGTCTCGTCCCGTCTGACTTCGTGAGGGATTTATTGTGCGTTGTAATGGATGCATGGGTGACTTATGATCCCTAGGGTACCAGTTTAATTAGCTGGTCCCACGCTTCAGTCGGGAGTTGAAATTGGAGGCTGGCTTCAACTCTACTTCTCAAGATTTTGCGTCTTATGATGGTGATGGTGATGAGAAGACATTTTAAGAAAATGCCCCCACGCTCCCAGTCCCAACAGCATGTCTGAATTAGCTCAGCGGTAACCTAGTTGCTACTCATTATCGACATAAACACTTCGTTTTCGATTAGTAGCCTAATTATTCTAATTGAATAATAACACATTCCTGTGGTTGAGAGTTGCTTGGTTGTAAAATGACGGTTCGGAATGTGAAAATTCGATTCTTGGACATAATTAAGAGTTTAATTTTTCTGAATGTTTGGTCTTTGATGGTTTAAACTGCACATAATGATGAATATCAGTCACTGAGGTAGCTCAGGTAGGGTATAGTTGACTTGTCTTTTCTGGCCTTTTTTCCGTCCTTCGCACTGTATAGGCCCCTTACATATAAATGGATGCGCCGGAAGAGTTGGGGCATATAACTCCATAAGGCCTCTGACGTATAACCCCTCGTTTCGTCGCCACTCTCCTTGGGACGATGCCAGAATAAACGCGATAGCGACTCATGGAAGTATGCAATGTGTGTGAGTGTGTGTGTGTGTGTGTGTGTGTGTGTGTGTGTGTGTGTGTGTGTGTGTGTGTGTGTGTGTGTGTGTGTGTGTAGATATGAAACAAAGATGAAGCGCAATTAGTGTTAGACACACATTTATTCAAATTAACTGAAATCATGCAGCATTAAACTTGTTAAAGTGTTGACTCAGATTTTGTTCCCCGGAATTTGTTTGACACATTGTGTCAAACCCACCCTGGTTTAGGCTTAGACGCTCCTTCGCTGGATTAGAATATTTGGGTGACGCCTATATAGCTGTCTTAATGGACGTTTCGGATTATGATGATTATGACGATGATGATGATTAGGCTATTATAATGATGATGATGATGATGATGATGACGACGACGATGATGATGATGACGACGACGAAGGTGCATTCCATGTACTCCAGAAACAAATCTATCATTTAATTAGGCTACTTACTTTATCTTTCTAGTATGTAGTCTTTAGTGTATAGACAGAAAATGGTAAAACTGTTGAACCGTGTATATGATGGTATGTCACTCACCAAGTGTCTGCAGAATGCAACAAAACTCAATCCACTGCATTTCCTTATATGCATGCATGGGCAGTTAGGTCATATTCTGCAACAGTCGTGTGTCGAACGTGAAAAGCACTTCAACTAAAGCAACGTACGTTGCATAGCCTATAGTTTAATTAGCTCTGCTAATGAGGTTTTCTAAATGCTTGCGGTTGCCTTGTTATTATGTTATCAGGCCTATATTATTGTACGGGAAATGAACCTTATCGGTGATTTCATCATGATTACACTTTTGAGACAACTCAGTTCTCACTTTGGCGACTTTCGTTACTATAATTATTGTGAAATATTGTGGCTCTGCTGTAACTAAACTGATTAAACTCAGCTAGAATAATGATAGAGGAACTCTGTAATTGCTTTCTGTCAGATCATCGAAGGTTATGCCCCCCACCCTCGATAAACAGCTGCGTTAAAATGCACAAAGGTGTTAGGTTTCGTTTATATCGACTTGCCGTTTGGCTGATAAACCTATTGTGATAGATTATACCTTTCGGGTCTCTCTTTTCCGCTTCGTGGCCGTTCCAAGCTTAACGATTGGTCCGAACTAGTATCCGTGTGACTCCAAACTTATATGTCGTTCCAGATGCAGCATTGATTGTTCTTGTAATAATGTGTGACAAACCATGTCATCTAATCTTTAGCGATCGGGCCTCGCCGTATTGTATGCTAATCGCCGATGGTGTTTTGCAACGGAGAGGCATTCGTAAAATTATTCACTCTTGGCCGAGGCACATTGTCTCGTGAACTTGTGTCATGGTATTGTTCGCCGTCATTTGACTGCAGAGCCTCGCCGCGCGAATAGAACTTGCGGGATATCTGTGACGCTTCGATTTGGAGATTTCTGATTTCAAAGTAGAAACCAGACAACGCCGTTGCGCGCGCTGCCCCCTGGCGCCAGTTGAGCCTTTGTCGCGCAATTAGATGCTGCTGTCACTTCAAAACAGTCGTCAAACGTAGTATAGATTGCGGTTAGTAATCGTCATCGGTGTCCGTATGTTCGTTTTATAGACTTCCCTCGTCGAGATTTTGACGAAAGAATTCCAGAATTTAGAGCTGTTGTGTGCTGAGAGTTTCAACCGGGTCTCAGCTGAAATGCAGCCTCTGTTTACGGTGACGTAACTATTACGCCTCGATCTATTCTTTTATCGTGGGTTTGCTTAGAGGTTTCAGGAATTTCGGGAGCTCGGCATTTTAAAGTTTGTTTATTAGTTTTGTGACAGGCGATATATGGGCCAGTCTCTCCGGCTTGATACTGCGATATTCCTACAAAGTTACATCGCTCCTGAAGCTCGGATTAACAGGAGTCGGCTGTGTTAGATAAGACCAGTCTAGGGCTATACGCCCTTTGCTTTGGATATCAGTATCTTATCCCGGCTGGTAATGATAACTATACTAATATCTTAAAATATCACGTCGTGGTTGTGTAAACTAATTTGATATTGATGCTAATAACGTTAACAAAGATGATTAGAATGATGCCGATTTCAGATGACGAAGGTGACGAAGAAAATGTTGATATTGATGATAAAGTAATAAGTATAAAGAAGTGGAAGTGTTCCGTTTCGGGTAGTTAAATTTTGACGAATTTTTGTATGCAGTGAAATATTAACAGAAATTGAGCTAACTCAAAGGCACCATCAAGTATCAGTTACTATTGATGCCGTGATTAAAGTCGTTGTCTAGTTTGTCTACTACTACCGTAATAACACTTACTTTTAAATGGCCGAAACCTGCTCTGGATTAAATGATGAGCCCTCTGTATACAGTCTGAACTGTGTGCAAAGCTTCAGAACTAGTAAATAGTGTGTAATGTTGAAGTATTGTGTAATGTCATAGCATCTGTACTATAGTCTGTGTTGTCAAGACCAAGACAAGACCAATACAGTGGAGTACTGAGACAGAGAATGTAATGCACTTAGACTGAGACCAATGCGCTTTCTCCAAGACAGTCCAAGACTGAGTTGAAGTTTTTGAGAATGAAGTCCATACTGTAGAAAAGAATAAACCACAAAAATGGCCACTCACATATCAGTCTATGAGCTTGATATTTTTAAACACCATTACATTGTATGAATACAAGATCTTCTAGCGGTGTCACCCAAATATATATACGAAAAGGATGCATAAAGCAAAGTTACACTATGGCTAAAAGCTCTTTCTTCTTGAGCTGAAGTTGAAGGAATGCTAAAATGCTTTTTGAAGAGAGAACCTCAAAATTTCTTGTCATTATAAGTGTCCTTACATCACTAGTGGTATTGGTAAACATTGATGTACACATTGTTTGAGATACGTAGCAACTGTTGAATCTAATTAATCATATTCCTTTTTGCGTTTGGTGCTAAATCTCGGTTAAATCTTAAGATTTAAAAACAGATTTTCAGTCTTTTTGCAACGTAGACTTAAAACCCCTTTTCGTTGTCATAGAACTCTCAACTACGATAGACCAAAGTTAGCCAGAACCTGTATAACACTGTCTGCATTTCTCTTCTAGAGTTGGTAATTTTGCAGATGTTTCATTCTGATGAGGAGTTACTGGGAATTTAATTTTTGGATTTATTGTAGTAATGAATTCAGAAAATAAAGGCAATCCACATTTAAAGATGAGCGTTTAGACCAAAAGGCATCCTAGCTGCATGTTTTTCAAATGGCTTGGCCCACATTTCAAATTAGGTTGCCTCTGAAAGCGGATCATATGATAAATGTAGTTTGCTTTGTTTATGTTCTTCACATGTTTTGCAAAGATTCAACTTCAAATGCCTATATAAAGAAATCATACGACCTTCACAGCTTATGCTTACTCCACAGAATATCTTAAATTGAAGTTTATAATTTCATATAATTTCCGTGCCTCGGGTTCACATTCAGGTGTGACCGTGAGTGCGTTACAAATTTAATTAATTAAGAATAATAATAGTAATAATATATGGACAGTGCTGTGGCCTGTTAGGAATAACCTTTAAAGTTCAACGCTGGGAATGCCCAATTGTAAAGCATTCAAAATTTATAATATCCAGCTTAGGAAATATACCATTTTCTTACCTACATACCACATACTTAGCCAGAATTAATTTAAAATTAAAAACAAGATTTCACACCTTTATCTTTTCAGACTGACCTTCCTGGAATAAATTTAAGTTTTTTGCTGCTTTCAATATTTAAGCAACGTTTAGTATATGTCAGATGCTTTATTGTAGTGGTATTAAAGAAATTTTTTGGTTGCGATTCAAATCAGATGAGCAAATCTAAAACTTACTAAATGAGTTTTCAACACTAGTACTATTTCATGCCATTGTTTAATACATGAAGATTATAAATTTCATTGAAATGTGTGAACATTTCGATTGTGGTGATTTTACACCAACACCATTTCTTTCATGTTTCCATAATTGAAATTTTGAATAAAAATGAACTGTTTTAAATTTTTATGATACATTTTTGTATTTATATGGATTAGAAACAAATGACAGTGTGCACCAATAACTAGCTTTTGTGTGCCGATTTCAACCCACTTTCGATAAGAAAATGAAACCAGGGAATTATTATCAAGATAGAGCTGCACACATGGCATAATCACGCTGACAAGAAAGACCTTTTTTAGCAGTTTTGGTTCACTTGCATTTCGACTTGAATTAGCAGTTCTTATCAGAACGGGCAGTTTTGTAGTGCAAGAATCCAAGACAGTTTGGGTGATACTTATCAACATCTTGTGTTCAAGACAGAACAAGACTTTCGATTCAAGACAGAGTCCAAAAAGTCAAGATATGACATCAAGACCGGGAGTGAAAAAAAGACAATAGGTTTGGAAGAATGTGACTAAGACATCAAAGAACTTGTCTGTGGATATTTCAAGACCAAGACTGCCTCTGATTAGTTTATCCTGAGGAGGCGCTATGCAAATATTGACTTACAATGTGCAATTATAATGTAATAAGCTGATAAAACTCAGACTGTTATTCATTTGCCCAGTGCTCTGTCTAAGCTGTAGTTGGAAGCCCAGTGCATTGTATGAAAGTGGTTGCAATAAGCTTGTAATGAAAAGTTAGCTTTAAATTACTGTAGTTATATCTGTGCTTCAGCTGAAAGGTTCTTTAGTCATAGGACTGTAGTTGAGGGATTATAGTTGATAACGGTGCTGTTGCCATCACGTTTTGATAGAAAATAGACTTCACTGTTACCTTAAATTCTGTATTACTAACAACTTCTGACTTATTAGTCTCATGACATTTTATTCTTGAATGCATCATCTGTGTTAATGATCAGTGATGTGGAAAATACTTTTAAAAAGTATTTTGAGTACGAGTATAAATACTTGCTCACAAAAGTATTTAAAATACAAGTTTAAAATACAGTATCATACAAGTATTTTAAATACAAGTATAAAATACTTGCCTGGAAAAAGTATTTTAAATACTAAGTACGAGTACTTCAGGCCAAAGTTTATCACAAATGATCAAGTCATATAAAAATGAGACTGAAATTCTTAATATAGAATATTGAACACTAGCAAAACGTTTGTCCAGTTCTGCAGTCATATCACACTTAGGCATTGGCCTTGATTATCAGTAGTTGCTGAAAATGCTTGTCATTTAAGCGATCACGTCTTGGCAATGAAATTAGAGATCCTTTGGAGAACAACCTATCACCAGAGGCATACAAGTCTCTAAAAGCTGGTTTCTCAACAGTGCATATTGGTCTAACTTCTTCAACAATATAGTTCATGATTAGCTCATTAACTCTGTCTTGGCTGATCAACTTGACTGAGTTTGCATTGGGAAAAGCCAGTTGTCGATGACTACTGGTATCAAATTTAGGACTCTTGGAACAGCTGGACATGCTTGTAGTTGCTAATTCATCTACAGTTGTACATGGCAGCCTCCTATGTTCAGTATAATCGGTGAACTTGCTCTTGTGTGCATTCTAAAACACATTATCAGCATTATTTTCTAAAGTATAGTTTCTCAGCATACCAAATTATTAAAATGTTATTTCATTGCTTTTATTATATCTGCCAGGTTAGTCGGTGTGAAAATGAGTTGCAAAGCAACTGTAATGAAAGACTTGCTCAATGTCTATACACAGTAACCATTTCGGGCAAGGATTTAAGCCTCCAACCCGTAATCTTAGCATGTCAAAAATCGCTTTAACAGGATATATCACTATCTGAAATGAAATCTCACTCACAATAAATACCCACTTTATTAACGGGTTAAGTCACGTAGTTATATTCAAGCCTCGTTAGTGAAAGACCAACAAGTAGGCCTAAGCGGGAACAGCTCATGAAAGTCTATGAGTCTATGGCTATGAGTGTTACAAGAGTGAACAATTTTTCTTATACTTTACGGCAATTTTACGTCTGAAATTATCACTTGCAAGTTTTTAGAAATAAAACGCTTCCGGGACGCAAATTTACAACTGGGATGCAAAAGAACAGGTAAACACAGTGCTCAAATTCCTTACCTTCAAATGTTTCAATAAGTTCGATGTAGCATTAGTTCGTGCACTAAGCAGTTTGTTTGGACAAAGCAGACACTGAACAACAACGATTTTACCAGTTTGTTTAACAATAAACAAATTTGCCATCTAAAATAGCTGGTGAAACCATCGACGTCGATGGGTGAAACAGTCTTGCTTCCTTAGATTCCGCCATTTGTTCAAAGCATAGATATAATAAGCCATGCTCACGAGCATCGATATCTATATTTAGACCACAGAAATATAGGTATCGATGGTAGTTCCAACCAGCAGTTGAATGATCCAAGCCCAACAAAAACAGCCCACTAGAAATTGCAGGCCTTGTGCATGCAGTAATTGTTGTCTTGTTAATGGTTATTAATGAGAAATAAAAGTATTTAAAAAAAGTATTTTAAAATTACAATTTAAGTACGAGTACTTCCAAAAAAGTATTTTAAGTAAAAGTAGAAGTACAGTCATTCCAAAGTATTTTAAATACAAGTACAAGTATTTAGAAAGTATTTTAAGTAGTATTTTAAATACTAGTATTTAAAATACTTCCCATCACTGTTAATGATTATGATTAGTCAGCGCTTTTGAGAGGTGTAAAAGGGCTATATATTCAGACACATACATTCACAGAGACATGATGGACTATGCTTTTGCTTTGAGGTAACTTTCAAAAATGTTATGATAACGGTGGTAAAAAATGTCCAGATTAGAATAGACTTGATGCCGGAAGTAGCATTTGATGGTACAAGCAATTGGTGGTACAAAGTTCCAGTTGGTTGTTGTGCAGGTCACATCTGTGTGCTTCCTTTGAAGCTTCTGTTTGAAGATACCACGCACTTCTCAGCTTCTGTATTCAGATGTACTGAAAATATGTTTCTCCGGTTTTGTGCTCGTTTAAGTGCATCCTTTGAGTGCGAGTGGGTCCGTTGCTTTCTGTGGTGCATCGGCCTCAGCTGCATTCTGCACTATCAAAATAATCATTTTCTTAATCTTATCTAATCTGCAGTCTTCTCTAGTACTGTCATCGCAATACTCGAGGCTTCAATTGATGGTTGCTTTGAAGTAAAATGAAACAGTATGTATATACGATGTGGTTAGTTATTTATATAGCACCTTTGAGAACCTCATAAGGGTGCAGAAGAACCTCTCTGAGGTGTTGAAGGTCCTTTGGATAGAGTCAGTTAATATCCAGAAAGAACAGTGTCAGGTCCATATTAAAATCTAGTCCATGTTAGCATAGGCAGTGCTATTGAGCCAGACATTTTGCCAAATTAGAACAGTATGGTCCTTATGTACTGTGTAGCAAAATTCACCCTAGTGTGAGGTTGGAGTTACATTTACTAACTCAAGAATGATAACTTATGACCTGTGATACATCAGTTATGAACAATATCCTGTGTATTGGCTAGGTAGGGTAATGATGGTTGTTTGGGGTGAGGTATTTGACTTTAAAGGTTTTCATTGGATGTTCTGGACCACTTTTAGTTTCCACAAGTTTTATTTTGTGATACCAGAAAGACGTGAGTTACGATAATGTTGACTAAAAATCAGTAAGATGCCTGGGCAGAATGAGAATTGTAGGGAAAAAGACTGGGGAGGGGTTAGACTTTGATGAGTTTGATCCATGTGGAGTTGAGTATTTTATCTGCATTTTGCACACTGAGAAAATTCATAAATACAACAGAAAGCTTACACTCCTTAAAGTGATGACATCACAAAATTTATTAGTATACAATTCACATGATCACAAGTCTCACTATAAACCATAGCATTACTTTGTTAGTAACCCACAAAGTGAATTGTAAAGAAAATGCCAAAATATATGCACAATATAATCACAGTAGCACAACTAAGAGGGTTGGAAATAATCCCTCTGGGGTGTGCAATGAAGACTTAACTGTGTGGGTCCAAAGAAAGACAGAAGGTTGAACCCCCTCCCCACAATTCTCACCCTGTGCCTGGGTGGAAGTGCTGTCCCAGTGGTGTCTTAGCAGAAAAGAAAGACATCCTTCTGCCTGTTCAGTGCAGGTATAACGAAGCATGGGGAATTCTGTCTAATTCAATGTCATTAATTGCTAATAGACTGTATTCACAAATGAGCAGAAGCTGTTTTCCTTGACAAGTTGCACTATGACTGTACTTTAATGCTTTTTAGGAGTAGGACTGCCTTTGATGAGTTGTAGCAGTATAGCTAAATATATTTTGATAAGTTTTAAACCAGTGTTTTTCCTCTTACAGCCTGCAAGCCACAACTGAGTCCATGCTATTCATCTAGCCCTCCACGCATTGCTAACTGAGTTTTTAATCCTATTTTACAAACAATCCTATTGGTTAAACAAATTAGTTGACATTTTTCATTGACATTGTTAAATATCTGACTTATGAATAGAAAATTTGAAGAAACGGATTGGTTTGTTGGAAAGATGTAGGGAAAATGAGTGAAAACTTGTAAGCATTCTGCAGAATTGCTGATTGTTAAGAAACAGATGAATTTTAAGAGTGATTGCATTTCCCAATACTTTCTACCAGACTACTGAAACGATGAGCCAGCCCAAGTGCTCTGAAGTACTTGTAAACCTCTTGGCTGAATTCACATGCAGATTTTCAGACTCCAAGGAACACAAAATTGAAATGAACCTGTTTGGAGATCCATGTGAAACGGATCCGGTTGGTGCTTCAGCAACATTTCAATATTTCAACTGGAACTTAGATTCCGAGTGAAAGTCAAATGATGAAAGCTTTCCAAACATGATCTCTTAACATTTTGTAGCAGACATATTTTTCCTTGATCCTTTCCAAACCCATCAAATCATATACTTAGCTCTATTGCTGTATACCTGGCAGTGCATCAGTACTGTCTGACCAATGAAATTAAGCTAAAAAAATAGAAACTTAATTGAAGTACTTTGAATAGAAGCAGCAACATATTAACTTTAATAGATTAACTTTTAAAGCAAAAATGATGCCAGGTATCTCACTAGAACTTTTGCTGTCCTTTAGGTAGGGGTGTGAGATAGCATGCTGGAATGCCAACTGAAGGGCTTGGGTTCATATCCCTGCAGGGCAGAAATTTGTTTCGAGATATCTTGTCCACCTGCACCCCTAGCTAACAGGACTATACTGAGTACAATTACCATACCCTGTTGATGAGAAGATTAGACAGCAAGGGGGAGGAATGGACTGCCTGCCTTGTATGCCAAGGCTAAGAAAAAAATGACATCACTAACACAGTAACACTTCATACCCATGGCTGTCTCTCAGGGTAGCTTAAGTAGTAAGTTATAAACAATACAACTCTGCTGCTCTGCCCCCTCTCTCTCTGGTAAAATCAATAAGTTAGGGAAATAAGTCAGACAATGGTGGGTTAAGCAAGGTATGGAACTATCCTACACAATAAATTGCTTTTGAACTGTCTGTCTTTATGCATAAGAAAGTTCTATTGTTATTCCTCCTCAGGGAAGACATTTCAATGCCTATAGTTAATCATATAAGAGAGTACTATTGTTTAAAACTTATCAAAGCAGTCTTATTGCTACTTCTCATCAGAGAAGAGAGTAATCGTAATCGTAAACTCTAGAGTTCTAAAGCGCTACTCAAAAGCTAAGCAGGGGCACCAGCTTATTTACGAGCGCTGCATCGTTTCAAAGGGATTGTCCATAGATCGATGACTTATTTCCCTAACTTATTGATTTTAATGAGCCTTCTCCAACAGATAATGATTTTAACTACAGTTTCAGATGATGTGACCAGTGACTTATGAATTATGATATCTGCTAAAGAAGTAATTAGATCCGATTAAATTATATCCAGAATTTGATCATTTGACCTTTGGTGGATGACCAAAGCAATACCTGAGATATTGTTATTAATGGATGATATGTTAAAATGTAATACACACGAATGTGCAGTTGCGCCAGAACAAAGCAGCTGATAAATTGTTAATATTTAGCATATAATCTTATCCTATGCTAATGTATGCATAATTATTTTCGGGCAATTGCCCTAAGCTGTGGTAACAGAAATAGAAATGCGCTTTGGACTTTCCATAAGTCCAGTCACTTACATCACATCACATTCCAGTAGATAAATGCTATCAGGCTGGAGAAGATCAGCATTTAGGGCCCGTTTTCGGATATAGTCTTTAGGATGGGTGATTTAATTACACATTATTTCGGTCATTTAGGCATGACGTGTAGCTTTTATGGCTCAATGATTGAATGTATTTCAATCGAATTAGCTAAACGTCACGACGGGCGAGCCTGAGGTTGTATCGATCCGGGTGACCCTGTTTGGAGCAAGGATTTCATTGAAGAGGAGCAGGTGTGAGTTATTGAACTGTGTGGCCGTTGCTGTTCGTCAGTCCATCGATCAGGGACATCATGTCATCGCCGTACGTCGTCCCTACTTTCCCCCATGTGTCACCGACTATAGGCTTCACTGTCACGCCGTTCATTTCGTCGGTGTCACTGTTATCTCTCTGTCGGTCGGTCGGTCGGTACTTGCCGTTTACGAAATCAAATGCGACCTAGGGAACACCCGGGAAGAAGAAGACCACTGTGATGGAGGAAGGGATGGTGGCGATGGTTACTTGGTGAGAAATTAATCTTCAGGGAGATCTAGTGCGATCTATTAACCACTGCTATATAGGAGGAAAAAGTGGAGAGCTATGACGAATGATTGTTTGCAGGTTCCAATTTTTTGAGAGCCCTGAGTGAGCCGAGTGGCTTAAAGGATGTTAAGATGCTTTATCAGACAGTTGGTGAGTTGCTGAGAGATTTTTTATCATCAGAGTCGATCTCCTCATTCATGTCGTTCAGAGAAGCGCTGATCTTCGTAATTTATTTAGAAGGAGTTTCAAGTGCAGTTGAGAAGTTCTGTGGGGGTGTTTTAACAGTCATGCATTCGCCTGACTAGGTCTGTTTGTTATATATATATATATATATATATATATATATATATATACATAGTCCAATACTTATCTAGTCTGGTCTGTCTATTGGCATTGTGCCTGTCTTTCTTTCTCTGTCCCTCTGCCTGCCTTTCTTCTGTCTTCCTGCCTGTCTGTCTGTCTCTGTCTGTCTGTCTGTCTGCTGTCTGTCTGTCTGTCTGTCTGTCTGTCTGTCTGTTGTGTGTTTAATAATTTTGATTGATTAGGGTGTATGCAGTTTGTGCATTACTGCATTACTTACTATTGTTATTGTTACTACTACTATTATTATTACCATTGTCCATGTTAGTCCTATCATTCATGTGTAGTTTAAATAATGATAATAACAATGATTATAATGTATTAATTATTATTATTATTATTGTTATTGTTATTATTATTATTATTATTATTATTATTATTATTATTATTATTATTATTATTATTATTATTATTATTATTATTATTATTAAAATCATCCTTATTAATCAATTTTATATTGAGCTAATTAATGATGTAGTTTAAAGATGATTCAGATTTTGGAAGTAGGCCTAGTGGAGGATAATTGACACCCATCACCCCAAATTGCTATAATCATTGTACTGCTGCTGCTGCTGCTGCTGCTGCTGCTGATGATGATGATGATGATGATGATGATGATGATGATGATGATTCTGACTTCCTTGTTGTGTTGGTTATATGTACCAGACTAACCTAGTAGTCTAAGCTAGTAGTCTGTGTATAAGTTAAACGTAGTTCTATGTGCATGGTACTGCAGACTGTAGACTGGGGTGAGATCTGACCCTGCCCTCTGCATTCACCTTTCTGGCCATTCTAGCTGTCACTTTGACATTCAGCTGATCATGTGGAGGCTGGAGAGAACGACTGACTGAGGCTCTGGTGACTCTTCCTGTTAACACTGGGAATTCACACTCAGCAGAAGAGATCTTGCTTATTAGAACCCGGTTGGTTGTGGACTAAAGAGCGGAGGGATGGACGGACGACAAGTGAACAGCGCTGCAGGCTATTTGTTTTCAAAGGAAGGCCCTCTGCCGGTCGGTCGGTCGGTCGTTTGGTCTGTTGACTTCGACGGTAGTTTCATGACCAGATGTGCCTATCACGATGCCTGCCTTAGTACCCTTTTATGATGTATGGAGAAGACAGTGATCCCACTCCTTAGCTGAGGCTATTTGGGATCAAAGGCTCACGATTCAAGGAGCATTTGGAGTCGTTCCATTAAACAACACCCGATGGTCTCTGGATCTTAAGAGGTGGAGGGCATGCTCAACGGCCAGCATGTCGTCCATCGTGTTTTCCAGTGTTGATGAGGGACTGCCGTACGTATTGTACATCGCTGTGACCAATGATAAATGCCAGGCTTTCGGTGACTTGTTGAAAACTGCCTGTAGCATTATTTGAGCTGTAAAGATATGAAGAGGACTGTTATTGTGATGCACTGATAGTTCAGTCATTCTGGTTCTATCAACTGAATCAGATGGCTTTTTTATAAGCTGGAATCATGGTTGAACCTGATTATGATCATAATTTATGATACCCTCTTATTTCCAGATTTCAGTACACCTTTAACTTTCCTTTCCTGCACCCGATCTTGGCCTTGTTGCAATCATGATCAGTTCCTACTCTAGCACAACTCCGTTTCGTGAGCCTATCCCCCCAGATTCTGACCTAACACCACAACTACCCAACAACTTGACACAGCTTTTGTGTGGCTGAGCTCCCTTGTGCAACTTTTGTGTGATGTATAGGAAGTTTGGGGGTTTATATTTACATTAATTGGCTAGGATGTTAATCAGTAGCTTTTATCTGCATGACTGTTATTTATCATCTGTTATTTTAAGTTACTCTGATCTTATTATCTGCTATTTTTATTGATTGTGATCTTTTAATCAGTTATCTTAATTCACCGATCTTTTACTCTGTTATTTTAGTTGTTTATGATCTTTTAATCTGTTTTAATTGTAATTGACTATGTTCTTTTAATCTTTCATCAAGATTTAAAGTGATCTTTTAATCTGTTATCTTAATTCACTGATTTTTTTATCTATTATATTAATTGACTGTTGTCGTTTAATCTTTCATCTTGATTGACTGATCATTTAATCTATTATCGCAATTCACTGATCTTTTGATCTGTTATGTTAATTGCCAGTTGTCTTTAATCTTTCATATTGATTGACAGATCTTTTAATTTGTTATGTTAATTGACTGTGGTCTTTTGATCTTTGATCTACATTGATAGTACTCTTTTAATTGTGATCTGTTGATGTTATCTTAATTGACAGTGCACTTGATCTTTTAATCTGTCATATTAATTGACTGATATTTTTATCTGTTATCCTAATTGGCTATGATCTTTTAATCTGTCATCCGGATTGACTGATCTTTTCATCTCTTATCTTAACTGATCTTTTTATCTGTGATCTAGATTGGCTTTGATCTCATATTCTGTGATCTTAATTGATCTTATTATCTGTCATCTTGTTTGACTGATTTTGATCAGAGTGAACCTTACTGACAACTAACTTCTATGTCTTTAACTTTGATAGACACTGTTAAGTGATTTTGTGTAGACTTTTTGTTCTCTAGCATGACTTACTGTCTTTCTGATGCCTCTTTGGACACTGACCTAAACAGGTACATTGTAATTAGTTGATATTGTGCTGAACATAGTCAAATGCAACACCTGGTATATGCAAAGGAATACAGATCCAAAGTAAAGGTGCAGCTTTCCATTGTATATACCATTAGACTTTATACTTGCTGTATTTGTTCCAGTGTGTTGCATTGAGGGTTAGGTAAAAGTTTGTTTATTAATTACCAGTTGTGCCTGGCTAGGTTACAAACCACAAACTTAAGGGATTGGTTACTTTTCCAGTATATATTTATTCAACTGTCTTTTGATGGTTTGTTTGTTACTGGTTGTTTACTGCAGGTCAGTGCACAAGACACTTTTGAGGAAGTTCTTGGTTGGTATGGTCTAAGGCCGTACACGCAGTTCACTGATCGGTGTGCTGAGGTCAGTCCGATGGACACTGCCAGCACGGGGTCAGTCATCACGAGGGACACGGCCTCAGTCACAAGGGACACGGCCTCCATTGTGAGCAGGGACAGCTCAGCCGAAGATGCTGACATAGAGGTAGATGGAGATCATCCCGTTGATCTGACTAGCATGGCACCCATGTCATCATCCTCTGCAGCTGACCAGGGAACTATGTGTGAGCATCCTAATTGTTTCTTCCTCACTTACCACAGTTCTTTGCAGAACTGTGGCGTATAAGCTTGGTATTATTACATTATAGCCTCAAATATGAACTTAAATTATCATCGTTTGTATTAACTCTACTATGTATTGTTTTATTCACAGATGATTATGAAAAAATTATGTGTTAGTCAGTAAGCAAGCAAATGAACATGAACTGTTGAGCATCTGTGTTTAATGATCAATTGATCATCACTTCAGAATCCTTTGTAGCCTGGGATCTCATGGATCTCAGTTGGTTCTGTTGAAGTGATGGCCTTTATGTTAGATAATGACACTAGAAAATTATGGATCAGATTAGGCTTCAGTAATTGTTGCTTAACTTAATCAATTATCATCAATCAATCAATCAATCAATGCCATTTGTTTATTTTTATTTATTGCACTTATAGTAATGCATGCTAGGTTAGTAAATCTAAATCATAGGCAAGTGTCTATAAGCAATGTATATACTATATAGGGTAATTACATGTAGGCCACACCCAACAGGCTCAAACACACAGTTGTCAGATTACAGACCCAAGAAGCAACAAACTAGATCACTGTGCTCCATTTTGTCTGTTGATTATAAGAAAACAGAACAATCTGGTATCTGAATGGCTTAAGAAGAATTTAGATCAATTAGACATTTGTGTAATAAATGGCCAAGACCCACTTATCCGTCTCCACTGGATGAGAAACCGTAAAGTTCAGTTACTGTTATTTCTATGAACAGCGGATGTGCTCAAGATGCAGTGGGGAAGCCACAAGAAGCTGGTTGGCATTCGATTTCTCTTTCCTCCGCTGGACGAACAGATGAGCCTTCTGGAAAAGGCGAAGATCTGGGTTGCCCGGCACGACTACAAATACTTTGTGGACTGGACAGAAGCAGAACTGGAAGGCATCGATCCCATCCTCCGACCCCTTTCCATCATCACCCGAGACATCTACAAACTACACATGAACAGGTGGAAAATTGATTTCTACACTTAACTAGACTCACTTTATCAACCACACACTGATATTCATTAGTAAACAGGTTGTCTGGGCAAACATGAAACAGGTGGCTATGGTAAATAGAGAAGTGGTTGCCTTGGTAAACACAGAACAGCTTGTCTTGGTGAACATGGAATGTGTTGTCTTCCTAAATAAGCAAACAGTTGTCTTGGTAAAGAGGTTGTTGCGGTAAACAGGTTGTGATGGTTCCAGATGTCGGTGAAAGTATCAGTGGACAGCTATGAAGGGAATGAATTAGCCTGATGCTGAGAGTCATAATGGGTGATGATGATGAGGAGGAGGAGAAGGAGTTGGAGGGTAGTGATGATGACAGTGGTGATGATGGTTGCACAAGTGTTTTGATGTTGGTGGTGGTGTTGGTGATAGTGATATGGAGCATACATTTTTCTGAGGAGGAATTCCTGGCATCATAAAACATCACAAGGATCCGTTGAGTCTTCTGCTCTTAGAATGATACAATTTATGCCTTCGAGAAAGACAAGAGAAGAATATTGTTGACGAAAGCTCTCCTCTTCTTCTGAGGCATTTAGAGACCAACAACTTAACCAGACGCCAGACTAGAAAAGCAGCCACTGAGGGAAACAACAAAGACGTACAAACAGACAGACAACCAGGCAGACCGGCAGAAAGGGAAGGAGAGAGACAGATAGACAGGCAGACAGACCAACAGACATTGAGGTCAAGGCATACAGAGAAAATTACAAGCAGATAAAGTGACAAGAGTCAGGCAGACAGGCAGGCAGACAGGTAGAGAGGGACAGACATAATGAAGAGCAAGCTGGTATGTAGAGTTGAAATCAGACAGACCTACAAAAGTTATACAGACAAACAGATATGCAGTTATGCATGCAGACCAGTATTTGTGCAGACAGGCAGAAGGCAGGCAGACAGACAGACAGACAGACAGACAGACAGACAGACACAGACAGACAGACAGGCAGGCAGACATGTAGATAGACTGTGTTAGAGTCATTCAGAGGTTTTCTGCCAAAGACTGTTACTTGATCACTGTATATATTGTTGGTACTGGCTGCACAAAATTCACAAGGTTAATGTTGTGTTACATAGCTGACTATCCTAGTGACTGTTACAGCAGATTTTATGATAATAAATTGACATTGGTTCTGTTGTGAGTCTGTGACATTGACAGTGATGATGAAAGTGCCATATTTTGAAACTGTCTTTATCTGACAAAGTTCTTGTCACTGTTGTACTAGCGCTGCAGTTTCTATAAGTCTGTTATAGCAGTTTGTTGTGAGTGGCAAACTGCTATGATAATTTGCCCTGACACTGTCAAAGCTTTTCTTAAAGCAACAGTGAAATTGTTGTGACATCTTCTCAACTTTATTGACAGTTTTTGTTTTGATGCAAGTCTAGTGTCATGTTTTTGCTGTTACCATGCTGTTTGTTTGTAGGAGTGAGTACTGCCGTAATGTGAAGCTGAAGTACTGCTTACAGTCTGAGGCTCCCTGGGCTCAGCAGTTTCGGGAGAATCTGGCAAAATCACCTACGGAGGGTGGATTTACCGGTGAGACACAACTTAGAAAGAAACCATTCACATAGTTCTTATTATCTATAGAAACTGCTGAACAGTATTACATTGTAGTTATTTTTTCCCTGAGTATTTTATAGTCTGAAAAGCAACTGGCATATCATCGGTTGTATTCATAATTTCTGTTGTAAGATGCTGTTGAAACTTTGTTTTGTCTGTTTGCAGGTCTTTGTCAGGCAAAGATCGTTGCTGCTGAGTTGTGGCGTAAATATAGTGAACATTACCGCAGCCATCAGGCTCGACATCCGAATCTGCGAAATCGTGATGTCAAGGTTTCTACTACAAAGTCCGCTATGGGAACTACTAAGAATGAACAGTGCAGAACATCATCTGGGCCATACTATGACACGCTGTGCACCGACTCAGATGCACTTTCAGAAGACGGAGAGAGGGAGGGTGATGAAAAACCAACCATCAGGGATGATGTAAGGACAGGGCAGAGGCTAAGTGCCATGGAAGATGCAGATGAAAGGAAGGATGGGGTGCTGAGAGGGGAAGATGAAGGTGAAGCTGATGACAATGAAGAGGATATATGCAGTACCATAGAAGCCACTGATGATGTGCTGAAGAGACATAAAACAACAACTGACTTTGAAGAACCAAGTTGTAAGAAACCAAAAGAAGAAATGACACACAAAGTACTTGACTCAAGGAATTCTGATAGTTTGGAGGAAAACGTCGCAAGCAGCAAATGTCATTCGTCAAACGACTGTTCTACGGTTATTAATCTTACGAAGAAGACTTTAAATGAGCCAGAGAAGAAGCAAAACAATAGCTTTGCAACCAGAATATTATCACCATCAGAAGCTAGTGTAAAATCTGAAGAAAACCGAGATGCAGACGTCAAGTCCGACCTGAGACACGCAGCCTCCGCTGGCACCCTGCCCTACTGGAATGTTTCACGAATTGGACACCTGATGTACCAGTTGCCGATGGCTGCGTATTATACCAATCCAATGTCCTGCTTCTTGGAGTCTTCTTTAAACTCACCTGGACTCCATCCCCAGATCTGCCCCTTTGGCTCAGCCTCTCAGAACTTTGTCTCTCCCGCTGCTGGCCTCGACAGCATTGCGCCCCTTAAGAAGCCTTCAAAGATGCGCAGCAGCAGCCGAAATGAAATCAACACCGAATATCGTCGGTCAGAGAGGGGACTCTCCTTCTTGTTCCCGAGCTTTTCTGACCACAACATGTCATTGATGGAGAAAGTCCAGATTACTATAACACGTCACAAGAACAACTATTTTCTTGGATGGGACGAGGCTGCACTTGATAAACTTGATCCGCTCGTTCGACCGAAAATGGTCGTAACACCAGAGATCTACAAGGAATACTGTCACCGAAACGCTATGAAGTACGACTCAAACCTCCAGTTTGCCATGGAGTCAACAGAGCCTTGGGCACAGGATTTTCGCAAGAAGCTCTCACTTCCGGCCAGCGAAGGTGGCTTTACAAGTCTGTGTGAGGTGAAGCTTGAAGCTGGCAGGCTTTGGCGTGAATACTCGGGGAAGTATCGCATGCACAACATCGTGAAATGGCAGATGGATTTGAACAGCAATACAGTTCCAGCTAAATCTCCAGGCGCTGGACTGACGTCAGAGACCAGGTGTAACAAATTTGGATTTAGAAAAATCCAACGACGAGCTCGCCTCAAGGACCAGCGCATGTCAATTCAGAGAAGCATGTCTTCTCTGCAGAACGGCAGTTTGCTGTCGATGCGAAATGGAAGCTCACTATCACCTCAAGATGGCGGTCATGCCTTCACACAGAACACTCATGGTTTTGAACATTTGAGGAAGGGTTCAAGCTGTAGAAGTCCTCTCGCGGGATCGTTTTCAGAAGGCGCATCTCCGAAGGTGTTCTCACAAGGTGACGCTCCTCCAGGTGACATGTGCCGTGTTTCTCGTTCCCTTGACAACTCTCCGTCTATGGGAGGCAGCTGCGATGGAACTGCCTCCTCTGCTTCTGTGGCTGGGGATGCTGGCTGTAGTCCAACTATGATGCCATCACCAAAGGCACCAGTGGCACCAAGACATGCAGAATCCTCAAACGACTTTCTCTTTGTGCCTCTGCCACGGCAAATGCCTGTGGCACAGCAGCTGTTTGTGTGGCTTGAGCGCCATAACAACAACTACTTCCTTGGATTTCCCAAAGAGACCCTGGCATCTCTTCACTCGTACCTCCGGCCACAGGTGGTTGTAACGCGGGACGTGTTCCAGCGTCATATACCGGAGAGCATGGTGGACGTGCTTAGCAAAATCAAGTGGATGATGTCATCGACCGAAGACTGGGCCATCAAGTTCTGCGAACGACTGGCGAAGAAACACACAGACGGAGGATTTTCGACGTTTGAGGAGGCCCTGACGGAGGCCGTCGTCTTATGGCACATCAACAAAGATAGGAGAGTACCAGAGAGATCACTAGCAGTGAGCGATCCCAAGACGGTGGGCATTGATTTGAAGGCTGAGGTCAGAAGACAGTCGCATAAAGACAATGATTCTCATTCGAAAGTTTCCGTAACAAACACGCTGGAGACGTCCCTGAGCCCAGTCAACCGTCAAGATTGCAATCGGCCTCCTAAAGAGTCAGATGCTTCAGCAAAGTCGAGGTCTCTTCTGACGAAAGAGGATGGTGAGTCAAGAGATGCCTTTCATGTGAAATCGGCGCCGTCGGAGAGCGTGGGTGATGTTGCTGCAGCGGTTTGCAGTCCTCGCTTGGGACAGTCACACGAGGTCAACCTTGGATCTTTGCTACAGCTGCTGTGGAATTTACGCCAGGCGCTGCATGTGCTCTGTCAGGACAGTGCGGCCGAGAGCTGGCAGCAGAGACTGGCGCCATTTCTACCGGTCCTGCAGCGAGTTGTCGGCGCCAGTTATGTAGCACCGAGCACCAGTTCTTCATGTATTGTTGACCTCGTCATGGCTGTGCTTCACAGGCATCTTGAAGACTTCTTCTCAGACTCTTAGGATGATGCGTTTCTCAATCCTCAGGGCTTGCTCAGTTCTTCTAGCTTAGAAACACTTCCTTTTGATCACTGATGCCAGCGACGAAGGCTTAGCTTCGTTCTGGTTGCTTGAAGCGGTCAGTTTAAATGTTTTTTGACTTGGCTGTTAATGAAAACCCTGTGTTTCGAGAAGAAATTTGTATTCGGCTTTTATTTTTCTTGTTTTAAAGCAGGTTGTATGTAAATTTCAATAATCTCTATTCCAATTTGTATCATAGAATCGAATTTGTTAGAGTTCAATGTTTAACATCTGACTCTCCTGTCAGTTTGTTATTTTAATAGCATGCTTTGTAATTTGTAGATCTTTTGTTGGAGGTGATTTTGAAAGTCACTGGACTTAAAGTTACAGAGCACTCAGGCAGTGCAATAATTACAGTAGATCAGTTTATGTAGCCCGAGTAGTGATTAATAAAAAATGGTTCGATGCGGATAAATGGTTTAGGCCTCTGCAGTTCCTAGGGTCAGGCAGTATGCTTGAATAAAGACCTTTGGGGAATTACAGTAACTTGAATTAATATTAAGATTGCAGAATTTCAGGAGGGAAATATGGATTAAGAAATTGTGAAGAGAAAGATTGAGAAGGCACATGTGAGTTATCATTGAGTGAAACATAATCAATAATAAAGTAAAATACGAACACTTCGAATCTAAGCATCGGGAAAAGAAGAAGGGAGGGTTTCAGTATTGCGGAATCCTTATGCTTGAGCTACCAAGAGTCACAGTCCCTGTCTCGGTGTAGTCGTTTTTATAGAAAATACCAGTGAACTAAAATAACAGCAAATACTCATATTTTCACGTGTATGTTGAAATGCTAATCCTGCTCTTTAACACTTTAACGACAAGAGTTACTAAAAGCAACTGGGAAACCAATGCAGCTCGTCGTTATAGTGTTAAATAATATCCTGTTTAGATGCTTTACAAATTTTTATTGCACAGATTCTCGTTTGCCTCAATACCACACTGCAAGGCTGAAATATTGTTATATTTTCTTTTGGCACAATGAAAATCGGTGATTAGGTTGTAAATGAACTGCTGAATTTTGTTTACATTTTCATATGCTACAGCAGTATATACATATATATATTTGTTGCAGAAGTTTTGCGATGTTATTTTGATATTCATGTTCAGATTGGCTCGTGTATGTTTATGGTGCAATGTCCAAAACAATTATTGCCTAAGGTGCCTTAAACTTTGGACAGCTTTGTGAAGTTCTTATTTAGCAAGGACTGTGAAGCCTGTGATCTTGGAATAGTGAAAGATGCCAGCCCTTAATTTTTATAGAAACTGTTTTCTAATGATTTGTACAGATGTCTTGTATGTATTTGTATAACTACCATACTGTAAAGCTTCAGCACTCCCAGATATATTGCTTGAAGATTTCTTGGTCAGATTTTGCACTGCAGTGACTCGGATCAAATAAGAAATTTCTAGGTTTGGTTGCTGACCGTTAAACATATAAATGGAAATTCCTAGTTTGCTGTCTCATTGGCATTACTATTCTTGTTATCATTATTGTTATTACTATTATTATGTGATGTTGTAATGTGCAGTCACACAGAATTTTTTATGTGATTCTAAAGCATGCTCAGCATTGCTAAAGCATTTCTCTACTTTATCAGGATTTCAAATCCAAGTAGTGATGGACACTATAAGTCTTAGTATTTTGAAAATAGATATCTATTTTCAAAATAGAAAATACTATTTTATTTTGTATTTTCAAAGTGTTTTTGAAAAGTATTTTATTTTGTATTTTCAAAATACTTTTGAAAACTATTTTGCCTGTCACTGAATCCAAGTATGTTGTTATTATAATATCGGCAATGGATGAGAACTCTGAATGAAAGATTCTTTGTTCAGGAATCAGACACGAAAAACATTCATCAGTTTGTTTTAGTCATTTTTCATGTTTGCAGCATCAGCCAATAGGTCTTTCAACCCAAAGAAATGTGCCTTAAAGAGCATTAGTAGTTGGAAGTGTACAGTAGTATGCATTTTAGTTACACACATTTGTTAGAGAATTTTATTATTATTATTATTATTATTATTATTATTATTATTATTATTATTATTATTATTCTTAATGCTTCTTTGCTCATATTCTTCTGAGAGCTTTTCCTATTGGTTAATCAGTTCTTACATTTTGCCAGCTACTTGAAAGTTGCCATGTTTTTACTTGTATGAATATTGTTGAAACAGTATTAGTTGTTGGGTTGTTGCTATCTATTGTGTAGATACTTATCTGCAGAAGTTTGACCCATTAAGTCCAACGTTAATTTCTTTCCTCTAACCGAGAGCTTATTGGGTTAATTTGTCTTTGTAAAAATTCCTGCTTTGCTCCAATTCATTTCCAGTTTGGGGCCTTATAACTAGACTGTTTATTTCTTTGCAGTGGTTAAGACTTATAGCCTATAACCTTATTCATATAATTAGTATATTCTAATCATTTAGGGTGGAATGATTAACTTTATACATGCTGTACCGAGCGTTTTTGATGCTCAGGAAAGATGACAGCATGGAGACATTGAACTTTTCCTTACCACCCTCTACCACTGGTTGGTTTGCCATTAGAAAGAGGCATTGTATAAATATAGGAAAATAATAACTGAAATATAATTTCTTGAATGAATGCGCATTTCTGCAAATGCCAATTATTTTACGACTTAAAAGGGTTGTACTAGACTACCTTTATAGCGGCACTCCTGTGCTCTGATAAAATTATGTTTTGCTTAATGAGCATCTTCTAGTCAGATGATTGAGATTTGAAGCGAATCTGTTGTTCAGACTTTTACACTTCTTCAAGTTTTGGAAATTTCCTTGTGTTATGTGTCTTGATTATTATCTTCCCAAAATTGTTAGCTAATGCCAGGGTGTGATCTGTCGGTGATTATGGAGGCCACTTCCCCTTTGGTTGAGGTATCTCCAATTAAAGATGAATTTGCTCCATAGCTTCTGTCTAGCTCACAGTCCTTCCCTGACTGCTGTCTACCACAGATCGCACCCTGATTGTGCTATGTTCCTAAGCTTCAACTGTGGCTTACTACTGTATGTACTACTACTCCCAATGCTAAAACTGCTGTTATTACTAAATAACATTTCTGTTGATGCACAGGTATAACTGATTTGCCTATTTAGGTATAGTTGAAGAATAAGGAGATTAAGCATACATTTCTTATTCTCTTTCTGGAGAGGAAGATTTTATTCACTTGTAAAGTGAACCAAGTCTTTCATTTCCTGGCATATTGTAGATGCCATTAGGTAATGGATCAGCATTACTTAGCGGATTAACATAAGTAACAGGTCAGCCTGAGTTAATGAGTTGGCATTAGCTAATCAGTTAGCATAAGTTACAAGTCAGCATGAGTTATGGTTCAGCATGAGTTATTGGATTGGCATGAGTTAATGGATTGGCATAAGGTACTAGATCAGCATGAGTTACACATTAGCAATAGCTAATAAGTCAGAATAAATTAATGGGTTTGCATGTGGTATGGTCAGCATAATCAACACACTTGAATGCATTTTATAGGTCAACATGAATTTTTAAGTTGGTATGACGTATTGGTGAGTTAGTCATCATGTGTTAGAATCTCCCTTTATGTTGCTTCAGATGACATAAATTATCAGTTTACTTTGCAGTTTCTGTTAAGAAATACTTATTCGCTTCTGCTGGAAACAGTGAACTGCAAAATTCTGCTTTTGATCAGCAAACGTGCACAAAGTCATTGGACAAGTTTATTTTAACCCACGATCCCTTAAGCGACTCTGTGAATCCAGAGTTCCACTATAATTCTCACTAAGTCTTGCTGCACATTTTCTGTTAGTCACGTCTACGCAGTATAGCTTTCATGCATTAGTGTATCAGTGCATTCACAGATTCTCCTCCAGAGAGATAAAGAAATCAGTTGCTTTAAGTTTATTCAGTGCACCTCTGCTAAATGACCTCAGACGAACGGTCCTCTGGTGTTGGAGGATCTTTCAGCTGAAGCACATATGACAACAACGAACAATGGCACAACATTTTTATAGCTCAAGAATTATATTGACTTCAAACAACATGTGTGTGTATACGTTTGTGGGCGTATGCATGTGTGTGAGTACCTAACAAAAACACTGTCAGTGCCAGCCAAATTAAGTTAAAGTCATTAAGAACAAAAAGTTAATCATCAACGTAGTTAATCACTAAACAAATAGTTTTCAGATAACTAGATGTCATCACTAGCAAGCTCCAGCAGATAACGGGCCCAACTGACGGATTCCGTGTTCAGTGTACAATATATATATATAGGAATAGTACATGGTATATGCATGTACATATATATCTATGCCTTTGTATTCATGTATTTGCATATGCATGTGATCTGTGTATGCATGTATATGTACAAAGTGTGTATGTATATATGTACGCATGTATGTGTATTTATGTGTACTTTTATGTAGAGCCCATAAGGACTCATAAAAGTGATATAATTTGTAATACTAAATAGCCCATAAATTCACTATCTTGAACAGTTTTCCATCTAATATCCAGTTTAAATCAGTCATTAATTATCCTTTCACACTTTCAGAATTAGTTGGTTAAGAGGGCTGCTAAATATTAGATTTAATTTATCTGCAGAAAGATATGTAAAATGCTCAATCATAACTACGTATACCTGGCATGCATTAATTAGTTAATTACATACCGGTAACTGTTGGCTGCTTTACTTAGGAATGCGGCACATTGCTAGTAAAGTGGTCTAAATATTTTGTTTTAGCATTTCATATGTAGCTATTTTAATCAATTATCCAGTAGAACTGATTGAAAATGGCATTAACAAGCTATTCGTTAATTACTAGCTGCAACTTTTATTTTGAACGTGTTATGAATAGACCCAAGTCGTTGTCTGATTTCCCAGTTCTCCTGATAACTTTTTAGTCTGTGTTATTGTCATAGTAGTTCTCTTCATCTCTAAACATATCTGAAAAGAAACAAATCTTTAAAAAATGTTTCTGTATTTTAACACAATTGTTATTAAAAACTTGCTTGTTTCTCCACTTCTGTGTGATATGCATTACCTAAATGATCGGTTACAGAAGAAATTATGCTTAATATAGAGTTTATTTTCTGTGACTTTCTAGTCAAAGTTTTATGGTGGCAATTATTTACCATTTTAACCAGGTTCTGATTGAAAATTGGCTCTTTCTAGAGATTTTAGGATTTTTCTGTTCTGGTTAAAAGAACTCTGAGGTGAAGATTCAGTTCATTTTTATTTTATTAACAAAACTTTCATGTTATATTTTAGTGAGAGAAATGTTTCAGTTTTGTTTTCTTGTTTACTTTTGTTCTCACTTGTCTTGAAGAAACGTTTCTAGATCATATTTGATTATCTGTTTTAAAATGTGAACATATTAATTCAGCTTCATGTTTAAATGGCTTAGTTTATTACCAGCTTTATAAAAAACGAGGATTAAATTTATGCTACCATTTTGCTAATAAAAATTATGAATCTATTGTAGTCGACTGTGGTTGTCAAAGTTTTAATGTTAAACCTATTATAATCGAGGCTGGGAAGAATTTTTTCTCACTCTGTTGTGATGGCACCAGCACCATTAATGGCACAACTGTTTAATAGCACAAGTTACAAGAATATATCACAACAAAACAGAAGTTGAACTGACTGTGCAAAGATCAGGCAGCTTGATACATACATGGAAACATATGTATACATATACATTATATATATATATATATATTTTATCAGTGCTTTTTTTCTGGAAGAAAAGGTTCCGGAACGGAAAAATAGGTTCCGGAACGCAATAATTATGGGAGGGCTAAAATCCCGAGAAAAAGGGATTAGGGGTTGGGAGGGGTCTAAATAAACACTGAAAACAGTTCAAAATACTGAAATTAAATTAAAATAACTAAATTACTGTTTTTATTATTAAAATAAATAAATTATTTTTTAGTACCTGGAAAAAGGTGCCGGAATGCCGTTCCAGCACGTTCCGGCTGAAAAAAAGCACTGTATTTTATATATATATATATATATATATATATATATATATATATATATATATATATATATATATATATATATATAAATTCACCTCTACATACCCATGGACATACACATGCAGCAATGCATGTACATACAGATACTTGCAGTTTTGCATAAGCGTAATGGAAACACATTACGATACACATGTTCCTATACAAGCACATACACATACACAAAACATACATGTGCAATTATGCATACACACTTGTACACACACATACATACATGCACAAATACAATAGTGCATGCACACACATATGGCATACATACACACGCACACACACACACACACAAACACACACACACACACACACACACGTCATCAAGCTAAGTTTACATAACATTCGTGTTTATTGACAAGCTCGCTGACAAACCGCAGTAAATTACATTGAAACAACAAACTTTACGGTGCAATTATCAAGAGTAATTAACACACGTCTTGGCAACCTGTAAAGCGCCTACTCATTTTACTGCTGCCCTCTATGGAGTGGAAGGCTGGGTCGACCTAGAGGAGGCTTATGGGTATCGAACCGCGACTTTTCAAAATCTAATGGCAGGGGCATAACTTTGGTCTAAAAATGTGGGGGGTACCAATTTCTTACATACACGAAGCAAGGCGGAGACGGCAATCTCTGGGAAGGCTCAATAATAAAATATTGATTGACAATGTTTAAAAAGTGGGGGGTACGGTACCCCTCAGGCCAAAAAGTGGGGGTACGAGTACCCCTCGTACCCCTGACAAATTACGCATATGTCTAATGCTCTTAAGGCCAGAGTGATACCATTCATCTATCCCCCTCCCCTTGCACGACGTGGAGTTACGTCCAACGGAGGTCTTGTTCCGAAGCCAGACTTACACGTATAAAGGAGCAAGTCTAACGGAGATCTTTGGGCTCTGTTCCAATGGATGATTATGGATCCAACGTACCTCAAACGCGGAAAAGCCAGTCCTGAGGTAAATCGTTCAGTTTGTAGCTTACGTTAATAAACATAAACATAACGTCTTATAATTACCTTAGTTTCCAAAATGAACAGTGTGATAAAACCATCAAAACCAGAGACTTCAATCAAAGATCTTAGAGTCGTAGACTACTCTAAGATCTTTGCTTCAATTATAGGCCTAATTGAAGGCTCTGATCAAAACGCTCCTTAACAGTCCCTACGCTGAGATATAATTAGCCTATGCAATTTGACTCAGTACATCTAAAAAGCGTCAAAGTTCGATCGAATACTCGCTTGACACGCAAACATCCGGAGTCCACTCGATTTCACAGCACAAACCTATTCCATATTGTCATGACGTCATATACTCGCTTTTGTTGCCATAGTAACTTTTGTTGCGCAATACCATTATGTCAGGAAAGAAACAGATAAAATGTTGCCGTAGCAAGTAGCAACGATTGTCTAACCTCTGGGAATAATTGTATTGTGATTTCATACAGTTGAGCTATGTTTCTGTAGCAACATCTTGTAATAATTGCATTGTGATTTCATAGCAACGGTTGCCGTAGCAACGATTGTCTAACCTCTGGGAATAATTGTATTGTGATTTCATACAGTTGAGCTATATTTCTGTAGCAACATCTTGTAATAATTGCATTGTGATTTCATAGCAACGATTGCCGTAGCAACGATTGTCTAACTTCTGGGAATAATTATTGTATTGTGATTTCGTAGAGAATTTAGTGCTATCCAACCTTTTTGACACCGCGGGTCACTGAAAAAAATTATTTTTGAAGCCGAGGGCCGCACCAGTATACTCAAAAGCAACGACTAAAATTTATTGAAAATTATAATTATTAACTGTATTAAAATTTACTATGGCAATAATTATATAATAATCAGTGAATATGTATGGCATGCTTTATAATAGTTCCACGAAAAAAAGTAAATCAATAAACTTTCAAGCACTTTTTAGTGAGATATTTGGCTTTGAATTGTGCCTGCAATTTGTTATATGCGGTTGGCATTCAGCTCAGGCAGGCCATTTAAAATCAGCCCGCGGGCCGTATGTTGGACTGCACAGTCATAGAGGATATATTGCCTTAGCAACCTCTTGTAATAATTGCGTTGTGATTTCATAGAAGCTATATTTCCGTAGCAACATCTATACATTATAGTTTCCTCATATGTAAATTTGTCCGTTGTAGGACGCTACGTCACAAACGGTTTCTGTTCTATTGTGAAACAGAAGCCGTTTGTGACGTCAGTACTGCCGTCTTGACGACGGCGGTCTTGACGACGGTCTTGACGATGGCGATCAGAGCATTTTAACCAAAGACGCGTATAGGCCTATATAGGCCTACACTGCCGTCACGTCGTAATATGACGGGAAAATACTCTAGTCAACTTACATAATAACCGTTGTACGTCTGTCTGTCTGTCTGTCTGTCTGTCTGTCCCGTAAACAAACACTATTGTGACGTCACTATGCTGGCGCCTTGGCGACGGTTGTCTTGACGGTTGTCTTGACGACGGCTATAGGCCTATAATATGACGTTATAATAATAATTGTTTTTTATATACCGTGATTTTTCACGGGTTACAGCTAGTCTTGTAATAATTGTATTGTGCTTTCATAGAGGGCATGTTGACGTAGCAACCTCTTTTAACTTCTGGGAATAATTGCATTGTGATGACATTTTCACAGAGGATATAGGCATACTGCAATAGCAGCCAGTAGTGTATATTAGGCCGATCATAGCGAAATTCCGGGAAACCTAAAGGCCGATCATGGCGAAATTCCGGGAAACCTATAGGCCGATGACAGCGAAATTCCGGGAAACCTATATATGCCGGTGATAGCGAAATTACGGGAAACCCATAGCCAGGACTGGTGACGACACAATTACGGGAAACCTTGTGTGTGCGCGCGCGTGCGTGCGTGCGTGCGTGCGTGTGTGTGTGTGTGTGTGTGTGTGTGTGTGTGTGTGTGTGTGTATTTGGTTTGGTGTTTGTGTGTGTGCTGTCACCCGGCTATGGGTTTCCCGAAATTGTGTTGTGACCCGGCTATGGGTTTCGCGAAATTGTGTCGTCACCCGGCTATGGGTTTCCCGAAATTGTGTCGTGACCTGGCTATGGGTTTCCCGAAATTGTGTCGTCACCTGGCTATGGGTTCCCGTAATTGTGTCGTCACCCGGCTATGGGTTTCCCGTGATTGTGTCGTCACCTGGCTATGGGTTTCCCGTAATTTCGCTGTCATCGGCCTATAGGTTTCCCGTAATTTCGCTATCACCGGCATATAGGTTTCCCGGAATTTCGCTGTCATCGGCCTATAGGTTTCCCGGAATTTCGCTATGATCGGCCTATAGGTTCCCGGAATTTCGCTATGATCGGCCTAATATACACTACTGCAGCCTCTTGTAATAATTGCATTGTGATTTCATACAGGATATATTGCCATAACAATCTTTTGTAATAATCACATGCGATTTCATACAGGCTATATTCAGTCTTGTTGTCAAGACCTTAAACCTCAAGACCAAGATCAAGACCAAGACCTTGAACCTCAAGACCAAGACCAAGACCAAGACTTTGAACCTCAAGACCAAGACCAAGACCTTGAACCTCAAGACCAAGACCAAGACTTTGAACCTCAAGACCAAGACCAAGACCAAGACTTTGAACGTCAAGACCAAAACCGAGAACAATACCTAAAAATCACAACCATAGGCCTATCCAGATTTCTATTCCTTACTAAAAAATTGTCAAGTCAGACTACTCGCTATTTTAATTAAAACACGAATCTCTTATTTTATTCAAACAACACAACTCCAAATGCAGACTGCAGAGAATTCCGAATTCGTATTTACAAAAGTCATTCGTGCGAAATCTTATTCCATATGCCTGTTGCATTTTATTAAAACCAATTCGCTCAGAATTTTCTGACCAAGACGTGACCTGTCGGGCCTCATAAAAATTTTGCCATGTGAAAAAATACGTTCTACAGTGCTGAATTCACTGGCACACAGAGCAGCTTTTCAAGTACCGGATGTAAATGTACAAATTGTGAGTCTGTTTTGAAATCATTCCAAGGTAAATAACCGGAAGTCAAAATAAATGTCAAAGCAACAGTAAAGCGTCACTCACACCGTGTAAATACTAAAGCAATTGTGTTAGTAATTATTGGATAAATTATTAAAATCCTTGCATTTTGTTAAATGACTGTTCATATTGTCAAAAGTCTTGGTCTTGGTCTTGCAAAACCAAGACCAAGACTTTGAACCTCAAGACCAAGACCTTGAACCTCAAGACCAAGACCAAAACTTTTGGTCTCAAGACCAAGACCAAGACCGAGACTTTTAAAAACGAACTCGAGTGCACGCGAGACCAAGACTTTGGTCACGAGGACAACAAGAGTGGGTATATTTCCATAGCAACATCTTAATTGTAACTTCTTGGAATAATTGCATTGTGATTTCACAGATAATACATCGCCACCTCTTTTAGTAAAAAATAGTAACAATGAGATTGATGAGTAAATGTCTAATGTTTATCATGACGATCGCTAGAGCTCCAGGAGTTGACAGCACAAGGTGACAAGGTGAGAGTGATGATGGTGGTGATCACACTGATGTTAATGCTGAGTAATTGTTTCAGGCCCTAAATCTTGAGCGCTTCCTCAGATAAAATAATAATGGGCAAAAACATATGGGTATGGAAAGTGGGGGTGCGGTAGCCTCCAATCCAAAAAGTGGGGGTACGGGTACCCCTCGTACCCCGCCCCATAAATTAGCCTACGCCTATGGGTATAGGGGCCTGTACAGTTCCGAAATGTCAACCTTAAACCACGTCCAACAATCACTAGGCTAAACATGTTGACATTCTTATTTGATGTCAAGTGATCACAGTTTAAGGGTCAAACTCCGATGTTTGTGCGGTTCTTACTATTTTGTGTGTCAGATAGTCAATCAGGCGGATGCAGTGCGTCTACCAATGGGGTGGGGAGTTGGGAAAACGATCTCACACGGTTGCCAGAAGTGGGGGGTTAACGTTCTGGATATAACTGGGGGTTCTTGATTTCCAATAATATATTCAATTTGTGTATCATATATGTTGTCGAAAACATATATGTTATCTTGGAGTAATTTACAGTTCTGAGTGACTTCTGAACCTCTTATATATAAGTCGGTCAGAGTAGTGGGAGGTTGTTCCCCCATTCCAGGTGGGGTTAGACGCCTGGGCAGACGGATTAAATACTAGGTGGCGCCACTGAGCGCGTTTACAGTTTCATCCACCATGGTCATATTAGGCGATATTGACTGTTCTTAATTTTCGTGGACAGAATTTAATATATTACTTTCGGTAACATACATATATAAAATACACATAATATATTGTGCGTGTGTGTTCTGAATGCCCCAAAGTTAGCATTTTCGTACAGTTTGTAATTTAATCATGCACATATTTTTCTCTGTCTGATTTTCTGCTTATTTCCGTTTCCAGCTGTTGCTCTACGCATGTAGGCTACGTACGACTCCGTTTGTAACCGTTTAAATGGCAGCAGGCCTATGTGTGGTGTAAAGGCGCGTATGTGCACGTGCGCCGATAGGTCAGCAACTCGCAATTGAAACCAATGGCAGGAGTAAACAGATGGCATGACGTCATGGCAAGTTTAAATAGGGAGAACGGCTCAGACTCTGCTCACACTTGTACTAGCACTGAAGTCAAGGGAGATCGAGAGAAAGACATACAGACGACAACTGCATTCACCTTCTACGGCGGATCATCTGCGATTGGTCGCTCCGACTCTGAACCATGGTCGACAGCGTCTATCGAACTCGGTCACTGGGAGTGGCGGCCGAGGGAATACCGGACCAGTACGCCGATGGAAAAGCGGCCAGGGTCTGGGAGGTGTACATCGGGTCGAAGCAGAGCAGAACGGATCAGTACCGGAAGTGGATCGTCTCGCTGCTACACGACAGAGGCTGCAAGAACATTCTGGATGTTGCATGCGGAACAGGGTAAGAAAGAATTAGCACCACGGTACCTTCACGTCACCCCGATGCTAAATGGGTATACATCCACTAGTCTTCGCCTCTGAATAGTTGCCTTGAAGAGGCGCTATATAAATGCTCAGTTGATTGATCTTTGTGTCCTGGCCCAATTTCCAGTGTAGCAGCCACCCCCAACCTTCCCTTCCTTCATTGCCACTTAACTTCCTTCCATCTTTCCTTTGAATTCTTTCTCTTTCCTGTTGTTCGGGAAATTAGGAATTCAGAAAATCGAAAATATGAAGCCTTCCTTCCGTTAAGAGCCAGATAAGAATCGTTCGTGTAATAATTATCTCGTCAAACGCTGCACCACTTCTGCACCACTGAAGTCGAGGGAGATCGAGAGAAAGATCGATAGGCAGACAGACGCTAACTACATTCACCCTCCACAGCAGAAGTTTATTTCTCAAGAAAAGTGGCGCATTACGCGGTCATTTCTACTAAAGTCGAAAATCAAAAAGAAACCAAATTAATGAGAAACGAGTATAGTAGTGGAAGTGACGTGAAACATGTCACATCAAGCGAAATTTTGGGCTCCGGCCTTTTGACCTGGACCTGGCCACAACATTGCGAGGTTGCGGTAATTACGCCACTGCACCTGACCTGCTATAGGTTGATGGCTGGCTGGCTTTCTTCCTTCTCTTTCTGCTTTTCACCCTTCTATAATAATATCCGTTTGTACTGTGGTTCTTCAACGAGAAAACAATCTTGCTTGCAAAAGTTGAGCAACCCAAGTGCACAAAGTCCAGAGAGTTTTTGAATAAACAACCACAAAAGCCAAAAGTCGCTGCTCTGTGGACTTTATCATGATTTGGTTCAACAGAAAAGACTAACACGCATAGGGGCCTATACGTGTATGCGCAGTTTCTGAAGCTCAGTTCGTTGCTTTAGCCTTTTAGACACAGCTGCAGTGCCTACAGGCTTATTATTTGCCTTACTCCGTTGTCCTGCACAGCATCAATGAACAGTACACGAAAGTCGTAAACTATAATTATTATAAGCCCTATCTGATATGTAAACGGCAGCATAATTCTGTGTGCAGTGATTGTGTGTAGGTATTGAAGGTATTAGCTAAAAATAATGGTCTGTGGCCTCAGAAGACAATTTTAAATGTATATAGGCCTACAATTTTGCCCTTACAAATAACTTTGCCAGGCAATAAACTATAGCCAGGCAGAACCTATGAATTCTGAATTTTCGGTTGGAATTACTCTACATTTACAGGATTTGTGCTATGACAAGATCCTGTAAATGTATAATAATTCCAACTGAAAATTCAGAATTTTAAGCTATGTGAAAGGACAAAATTGTATACATTTTAGAATTGTCTTCGTATGGACACTACCACGGATTTTAAGAAGCTATACACGAAGAAGGATATGGGCTTTTAAAAACTCCATGCCAGGTTAACTTGCAGTGGTCGTGTCTTCTGAACTATACTTGAAACCCACGCTGTTATAATATATATATAGGCCCCTATATATATCCCCCATGGCGGATACATGTTTCCCCCCAGAAAGTTTTTGAGAGATGAGAGATGAATTCCTAAAAAATAGGTCGTCAAAGTTTTCAGGGATGATTTCCGAAAAAAGTCATGAAAGGTTTTGTGGGAGGAATTCCTAAAAAAATTAAAAAAAGAGGACTTTGAACTTTTTTAAGATGAAATTCCCAAAAAAGGTCGTTGGATCTTCGAACACGGATGAAATTTCCCTAAAAAGGTCTCCCTGGTTGGTCCCCCCACAAACCTTGTTCCCCCCCCAGAAGAGGGGGACTAGATTAAACACTGGTTTACCAGAAGTCTGGTAAACAAGTCCAGGGTTTGAAGTTATGGAAATAAAGTATTAGAAAAACGTCAGTTTGCTATGAAATCCAACATCTGAAATCGTCAACAGGTTCACATTATCACAAAACGACTGCAGAAAAAACCGTGCGTAGCCTATGATTTATTGGCTATAGACTATAGAGTATAGATGCAAGGCAAAGATTTTGTAAACCAACGATGTTAATGATTTTTATACCGTCGTGGCTGTTAATGGTCTGATGCAACGTTTGGAACAGCTGACATCATTTCTTAATTTGGTGACCTATGCATCGATCGGGACACACCTGCTCAACAAATAATTAACTCTGACGCTGCATCACTGCTGTTGCACTTCTAATTGAAGTTTTTAATTCACCAAGCTGATGGTTGTAGGGGTCTCCTGTCGCAAGACATTGCGTCATCAAATACTTCCTTCAATTTTTCCGCCGTGCACGCATTGACCTGCCCCGTAAGCAGTTCCATTTGGGACCGGCCCTCTTGTCCGTGCAATAGCCTATTGTGATCTACTAAATTAGTCTTCAAAATACTAACTAGCCTATGTATAACATAAATGCTCCACATAGCAACTTAAAGCTCACATTTCATTCCAAAATAAAACTTGATGGTACCTAAATCACTCTCTTATATAATCACACGCACACGCACACTTCAGTCGGCAGATCTCACAGGTCAGATGATGGATCCCATATACGAAGTGGGTGGAGGCGCAGAAGCGGTAGGATCCATCGAAAATTTAACCACTGATTAATTTGTTACAGAGAGGATTTGATAATTCTGCAGGCTGGATTTAATTATATTTTGCCAGTTTTGGCATAGATCAGGTATATATATATATATATGCAAGAGTTGATATGAGTGCGACTTATGTAAAATCTTGCAGTTGCAAAGTAGTTTTTTACAGAGATTGAATGACGTTGTAGAGTGGATTCAATGCTGTTACTGGAGCAGGGATTCAATGTAACAAGTACGGATGCCAGTGACAAGATGCTCAAGTATGCTCTCAAGGAAAGATGGGTCCGACGAAGAGAGGCACCTTTTGACAAATGGAGTATGTTCGTCACGTTTGACAAAAGCAGCATGTAACACTAAAAACATATCGTTAAGACAAAAACTCAGTCACTTTTGACAAAGGGATTGTGTCTGTACTAATAACGAAAACTCATCAATAAGTCAAACTTCTTTGTTGCTTGTGACAAAAGGAGTTGAAACAACAGAGGCCGCTTATCGATCACTAAGACAAACCTTTTTTGTCTTTGCTTTCTTCAGAGAGGCATCAGCTCCAGAAAGCCAAGTTAAATGAGGTTAGGTAGGCCTAAAGTTAAATAAGACCAGGTTATTATCGGTTCATTATAGGCCTAAATAGGCCTACATAAGGCAAAAACACTGCATTGAGATAGGCTAATATTTAAAAACTTGTCATTCATATGAATTAGGTTAGAATTTAGTCCCCTATCTTAGATGGCCCATCTCACAGTTCAGGTGGTGGATCTCATAGGTCAGAATGGTTAAATTAATAAAATTAAATATAATTAAGTCTCATTGTGCGAATTCTGCAACAATGAATTACTGTGCATGTAGTTACGCAGAGACCAGCTAGGCAGCGTTTTATTTTCTTTATTAATATTAATTAAGGGTGCATGATAATTTTAGTGATTATAACTGTGCAGAAAGTTGGATTTAATCTAACATTTCTTGGTTACTGTACAGTTATTGAAGAAGGCAATTGGCTAACGCTGGTCGAGGATCTGGCGCATGTGAAAGGCATTCCGAACAATGGCTTCGATGCTGTCATCTGCCTTGGTAATTCGTTTGCCCACATGCCGGACTTTGCTGGCGACCTCAGCAACCAGAAGTCAGCTCTGAAAACTTCATGCATCTGGTAAAACCAGGTGGAATCCTTGTCATTGACCACCGAAACTATGATGAAATTCTTGCCACTGGACTTGTGCCAGCAAAGAATGTCTATTACAATGTGAGTATAAAATAAATGAATAGAGAATGCTACAATTTGAGGATAAAACAGAATAAATAAAATGCATATTATCTATTAACAATGAAAGTGCATAATAAATTGAAATTAGTAATTAATTTTGATAAAGCATCCGCAACTGACATCTACATGATCTGGCTTTTGTTACCTGGCATATCAAGCAAAATGAACATTTTGCTATCATCGACCACATGTTATGTGAAGGAACTTGTTGACTGAATCCTGTACAAGGTTATAAGCCTACTCCTAGTTAGCTACAATGGTTAAGCATCAGTAAATCCTTGTCACCAACCATCCTTGTCCAGCGTTAGCCAGTCTCTGTGCACGAAGAGATCTGCTTGCTTACCGATTGTGGATATATTCAGAGATCTATATGAAATGTCAGTTTAATACATGGTTTGTATACGAGGACCTTAAATGGCGTGGCACTTATTCAGATGGGCTGCCGTGCTGAAGAATGTGACCCATTTAACTCCAAGAAAAATTAGCAGGTTTGAGTTATATGGTTGCTATAAAAAATGCGTACATTTTATGATTACATGTAGAAGTTCAGCTTTCATTTATCCGCAATGACGAGCTCATTGGATATGCTTATGAAGGCAATGATCTTTTGCATCAAGTTAACAATGATCGAATGACATGGCCAGAAAGAGACACACACAGAGAGAGAGAGAGAGAGAGAGAGAGAGAGAGAGAGAGAGAGAGAGAGAGAGAGAGAGAGAGAGAGAGAGAGAGAGAGAGAGAGAGAGAGAGAGAGAGAGAGAGAGAGAGAGAGAGAGAGAGAGAGAGAGAGAGAGAGAGAGAGAGAGAGAGAGAGAGAGAGAGAGAGAGAACCATATGCAATCAGAATCATAGATCACCCACTTTGCTTCATCGGGCCAAGAACTACCACTGATTTATATAGTGAATATACAACTTGCAGTGTTTAATCTAGTTCCCCTCTTCTGAGTGGGAAACAAGGTTTGTCGGGGAGCGGGGCCAACAAGGGTGACCTTTTTTGGGGAAATATCTTTCTCCGTGTTCCAACGTGCTACAATTTTTGGGGGAATTTCATCTTAAAAAGTTTATGAAGTTGATGACTTTTTTTAGTAATTCTTCCCATTTTTATGAAACTTAAAACTTTGACAACCTTAATTTTAGGAATTCATCTCTCAAAACTTGTCATATACCTTACTCTTATTTTATTCTTATATTACTCGTTTCTGGGAGGAGCACAACATGTATCCGGGGGGAGGGAATTTCCCCCCAAAACAGGTGTCTGCATTAAAATATTGCTGGCCTCTGGGGGAAACGTAAATCCTGGGGGGATTGCCCCCCAAAAGGTGTCTAGATTAAACACGTACAACTTGTGAATCACTACTGTGCACATATGCCTACTTCCCAACAGCTTGTGGGTTACAGCACAAAACTACACGAGGTCTGCATTAAATCTGATTACAGTCAATTTCTGATTGTAAAGAACTGTAGTTTGCTGAATGCAGAATTGATTTTAGTTAATGACTGATGACATTTAGAGCCAGCACATTAAGAGCATCAAATGTTCCAACCTGTACGTCAATGGCAAACCGACGATGGTCACAATGGACTACATTCTGGAGGTTCCTCCACTGCAACATGAGCAGCTGAAGGCAAGCTCCATGAAGGAGGAGGAACAAAGCTGCCAACATATGTTCGTATCAGTGACATAATCTATTTACATAACCAGCCAAATATGATCACGTTATAACAATCCCCATGATCACTCAAAACCAAGTCCCTTTATGTGTCAAAACTAGCTATTGAAAAGGGTTTAAAATTTCCATGCATGCATAAAAATGTGGTACTGGTTAAATTAATAGACTAGGAGTTGCAATTTAGCCTATACATGCATTACATATACCAGGACGTTTCCTAAAACAATGCATGATATAAACAAATATGTGGTTTTAGTACCATGAGGTAGAACCCTGCGCCGACGTCATAGTGTCGGCGGCGGCGCGCCGATCATTTTGGGTCGGCGGCGGCGGCGCGCCGACGAACAAAAATCGGCGGCGGCGGCGCCCACGAAATGTCGGCGTCGGCGCGGCGCGCCCAAATCAGAAGCATGAGTCACTATGAGTGTTGAACAACTGTTGGTCCCGTGACCAGTCAAGAGGGCCAAGTTCTCTAAAGCCACTCCATCACACTGAAGCTCAACTACACACAAAGGGACTGAGAGACATTTGCCTTACAAATATGAACATCCTTAATTACACTGCACATCTGCATAGGTATTTGCAAATTGCAATCAGATGAAGCAACATGCATTTGCATATTGCATGAATACACTTGCATGCACATTGATACTGCATAGGCCTACACAAGTCACATGGCAGATGCTGGATAACAGCATCCTCCCAGTGAGAGAGGCTTCTGTCAAGTCAGGAAGTGAAATGTAAATATATACGTTTTCCTATGGTAATACAATGGCCGAATGGCCGAACCCCTGTTAATTTTTCAATGAATTTACCCGGTGGTCTGCTGCCCGTTTTTAATTGGTGCCATTTAAGGTCTCCATATATAGACCATTGTTTGAAAAAGACCATTCTTGATACTATACGCACTAAGTCAAAACCTGTCTCAACTGATACTGTTTACCTGACTATAGATTCCAGCCAAATGTATTAATCAATTATACCTTCCGTTCTGCAGGAATTAGTAAATGGCATATCTTGATATGAATAGCACTTATAAGCTCCTCTGACTCTAAGACCGGCAACAGAAAAAATTCTGTTATCTTTTGTTTATAGTTATTTTAGTTCGTCTATTTTTTCTTTCTTCTCAACTAGTACATCCCATTTAAAACTCACCAGCATGCAAGTGAACTTATGCGTGCTATGATAGCTGCAAAAGTCAACACGAATTGGTGATATCATACGCTCATAGCATTGACGACACCAATTCGTATTGCCGATCAAGTTTCGCAAAGAAACCCAGAAAAATAAAATGAAGTAAGTACAAGATGTCCACTTCCACTTCGCACCAAGGCAACAATTTATCGCAATATCATGAAAAACATGAAAAATGCAACAACAAAAATTAAGCATATCAAATTGCATCGGCGGCGCGCCGACAGATTGTCGGCGGCGGCGGCGCGCCGACAAACAATAATCGGCGGCGGCGCCCACGAAATGGCGGCGCGGCGGCGCGGCGCGGCCGGCGCAGGGCTCTACCATGAGGTCAAAATAGATATTTCATTGGCATTTGACTTGATATATAGGACAATGTTCCCCAAACTTTGGGTCATGACCCAACAGTGGGCTGTCAACTGATTTCTAAAATAATACACTTACTTACATTTTCCTTATTCATGACGCTTTACAGATCTTTTCTCTTATCCTCTTACTGCTTTCAAGTACAGCCCGAAGATAAACTGTAAAAGAATACAACAGAAAATTTATGACACTTGATGATAATAAACATTGCGATAAATTGGCTGAGACCAAGTGGGGATTTGCTGTTGACAGGGAACACCATTTCCGTCTGTCCTACTATCCGCATCGACTGCAAGAGTTCACTGTTCTGCTACAGGAAATATTTGGAAAAAATGCACAACACGCAATCTTTGGTGACTTCAAGCCTCTCGGAAAAATCGAAGCTCCGGCATACTACATACACGTGATTCAGAAGAAATGAAAAATCATGCAAAAAGTACATAGAAGGGTGTCACAAAAATAAAACAAGTTGCTTCACCATAGTTCAATCAATAAGCCATTAAGCCAAACTGCATTGTGCATTGGCCGCTTTTGTTTTGTCTGTGATAGCCTTCCTGCAAGTGCTTAGAACTGCACATTATAACTTACCTTACCAACTTACGATGTTCTGTATAAGCAAGACATCACGCATGCAAACTGATAAAACTCTAAATAAAAAATGATAAAAGACCAGTTGAAACTTGGAGCTACAGAGGTCAGTCCATTGCCAAAAGAAGAGAGCCTTTAATAGGAGTACAGATACTGCCGTCTTGCAAGTTTAGTTTTGTCAAGCAATATGATTTAATTGTACTGCTTAGAAATTATTCTGTTCCATTACTTGTGACAACAGTTCCTCCTTCCAGAGCTACCAGATGGCACACATCTGATGTCCAGTATTTGCTAAAAATTTCAGCAAGAAGTTAACCAGCTGTAGTTAGGTTTCAAAGTGTTGCACAACTATTAAGGGGTTATGACAGCAGTTTTAAAGTGAATGCAATGCCTAAACATGAAACCTTTACAAGCAAAATGCCTATTTAAAAGGTGACAGAAAACTATACCAGAACACAGAAGATGCCATGTTGCCTTATAATTAAAGATAAGTAGTGCCATTAAACAAGAATAAAAAAAATTGGTCTAAATTAGAGGAGCAGATTTCTGTTTCTGTTTCTCAACTTTTGATAATATCGAGTGATGTTAAACAAGTCTGCCACCAGTTTGTTACATTTTGTACATCTTTGCTTTGCCCACTTCATTTGCTTTAACAAGTGAGATTTCCTTTTGTTTAACTGAAAATATCCCAGTGTTTAAGTTAAATTCTTTGCTGCTTAGTTGCAATTAAATGAATAAAGCACGCAGAGATTGCAGTGTTTTTATATGTAGGCTCCCTAATCATCCATCAGATCAGGTTGCATATGCCAGTTAAATGTCACAATCTGGGAGTAACTTTAAACACTTGGAGTAATATTAAGTAGGTTAATTGGTACATAGGCATCACATAACTAATACAGTCTCCAAACCAATCCATCTTGTGCATGTACTAATTACATGTTCAGTAATGTGTAAATCAAGCAATTGAAACATCTAACTTCAGTGCTGACAGCCAAGTTAAGCCTTGCAATAAAAGATCAACCAAGTTTGTACCAATATGGCACAGCATTCAAAAGCTAGTAAAAACTTAACAGTTAATAGCTGATGGTTCTCAAAATATGGATGGATGATCTGTTTGCGGTCCTAACAATGTAGATGACTTTAGCTGACATTCCTAAATGTTCACTTGTGACAACCATGCATTTATCTAGTTTGCACAAAATATGTTTGCTTTAGCTCCACAGACCTAGCCCATTAACAAAAACCCATTCATAATCTTCATCCCTGTGTGCCAAAGCACATCTTATGTCTGCACTACAAATTGTTTCTGCAATAAACTTAATGATTTCAAGTCCATGTGTAGCCAAGCTTAGAACCAGCTGCCATCTTAATGTCTTTTGTTTCAATGTATTTCATTTCACCCGAATCTTCCTCACTCAGCGTCTCCAAGGCATCTGAAATGGTCTCCAAACCAACTGAAGCAGAACTCAAAAGTTCACTTAGTTCTTGGGATAATTTTCCTTTGGTTCTTGGAGTACGTCTTGAAGTCAATGGGTTTTCTTGTGATCGTGCAGAGTCGTGGAGCACTTGCATTTCAGAAGATGGTGTAGTTTCACCAGACTCGAAGATTGGGCGTCGCATAACATCAAGTGAATTTTGAGCTGCAGGGATCGGCAAAAGAGGAGACTTTGCCGCACTTGGTTTAATACTGTAACCTGAAGTTCCTGGCTTAAAACCTTTGACGTTGCTAAATGTGGATTTGCTGTTAGCAGCAGGTGTTTCTTCAGTTCCTGAATTGTACTCCTCGGACTCGTCTGAATAGTGGTCAATGATTTTCCTTAAATCTGGTGATTCGCAGAGCTGAAATTCAGCATCAAGAGATCTTTCTGTGCTTTTGTCAAAATCGTATGAATAACTATCGACCACTTTCTGTAGTTGTGGTTCATTACCAATCAGTGCTGTGTTTCCCTCTCTGTCTTCAGTGTCAGAATCGTTCAACACAATTTTTTGCAATTGAGGTTCTTTCCCCTCGAGCTTGGGATCCACTTGCAGTTGGTCATCGCTGAAATGTGTTTTATCATTGCCTTTATAGATGATCAGTGTCTCACCAAAGCCAGGCAACCTTGAATTCTTGATATCTATGTGGTTTTTCATGGCAGTTTCTTGATGCAAATTAGCATACCCGAGAGCTCTTGATGCATCCAAGTCTTTAGTAGCAAACCCTGAAATAAGAATTCCACCAGACTTGGTCGATCCCTCATTGTAGATGCCGTCAGAATTTACTTGTTCACTGTCTAGCCTTTTGTTTGCCATGGATAATGTTGAACGTGGTGTTGGGATTGGACGTCTGTATGAGTGGTGCTGATTCACAGTGCTCAAACCATCATCCATCTCCAATCCCTCAGCTGCATCTCTATCTCCAGATTCCATTACTCTTCCACCATCCAAGAAATTCCTAGCCTGCTTCCCTTGTTCTCTCTGCTGCTTCCACTTGGCAATCCGGTCTTTTTCTTTTGCCTCCATTTCTTTCAGCAGCTTAGGATTGCATTTTGCCAGTCTGAGCCGCTGTGTGTGTGTCAGTCCTGGAACAAGTTCTGATTGGCTGACCTTAACAGATGCCCGTTTTTCTTTCGATACCAAATATTTATTTGTAGGAACAATGACATGAGTGTTTTTATAGCTATGAACGACTCTTTCACTTCTTGAAGGACTTTGCCAGTCAGTTTGTGGACCACCTGCAAAAGGGATCCTCCTTATATCCTGGTACCCAGGATCTCTGGTTCTTCTAGCTGAAGTGGTGGAGGCAGAAGAGATTGGAGCTTCGTGAAGTTGCAGCAATTCCGCCATAAGTGCCTGCAAAATAGGGAACTGGGCTACCTGTGACGAAATTGCTCGTTGACCTATGAATGTCTTCTGGGGAGAGAATTTTGGAACGGACCGTTGCCGTTGTGTTTTCTTTTGTGGCTGATACGATGGGGAAGTTGAAGGCTGTTTGAACTCAAGTTCATCTATGTCTGAGAACTTGTCCTCTGGTCTTATAGTTCCATCGTCTGACGAATCATCTTCATCCAATCGGTTATGAAGCTGCATCCACGCTTGCTGTTTTTGGAAGAGTGAGACTGCAGCACTCATGTCAGCCTCACTGTTGTAATACAACGGTGGTGGGCAGACAACACCCGTTATTATGATGTCATCTGTATCCGTGTTCTCTAAAGCAGGCAAGCTTTGCTTAAATCGAGAGCGAGGTTGTCTTTTCATAGTCTGTACTCCTACGTTGCCAAAACGGGCTTCATCAGTCTGCGTTCTGTTGTCTTTGAGACACTTCTCCACAGCATGCAAAACATCTGTTTCACTCTGTTGGTTACTGTGTGCTTGGGCGCTTGGGAGAATTTGTGGTACAGTGCTAGCCTTCCAAAACTGTTCACTTGTTTGCTCGATTGTCTGATTATCTTGCAACTTTACTTGAGCTACCATGTGATCAGGAATGTGCCGTAACAATGCACCACCAAGGCTGAGTAGACGATAGCTAAAGTCTACACTTCCAAGTTTGATTCCCATAAGGGTGAAGATGTCAAAACTGCCTTTTTCTCCTTTGGCTAGCGGTATGGCAACTCCCTGCTGGCATATTTCATCATAGAGTTCATCCATGACTACATTCAGAGGAACAGAACAGCTGCCAACTAGTTTAGGAGTGCTCGGGTATGTGTCCATGATCATTACGTAAAGTGGAGCATTGGCCAGATGCATTTGAAGAGTGTTTGGAGACACTTTGAAGAGACAAGACTTTCCTTTCTGCACTACGAAGTTCCCCTCCCTATCTTGAAATTCTGAAAACTTAACTGGCAGTTTGTAGTAAGGGTCAGCAGCAATTTTTGAGCGCAGCATCTCTGCAAGTTCCAGGTCAACATGGTGGATGACGAGAGTCGGAAAATCAAGTAAACGAAAGGCCACTGAAGGAAATCGACAAACAGTGGTTTTTGAAAGACAAAGTCTGTTAACAACCAGCTCCACAGAAAATAATGACTCTTGATCTAGATTAGGCATGACCTTAACAATGCAAGTTTCACGGTAGGATAAAGAAATCACTGCAACCTTCTGCTACTCGATACTGCTATAAATCTGTTGTGTAAACGAGTTGTATTTCTTGGCCGATAGGTATGCTAAACCTTCAAGCTCGATCAAATAGCTGAAATTAACGCGTCTCGAATCTCTCGACTTGGTACACGATCTCAAAAACTGAAATCGAGACAAGGTTTGGAAGTGTCACAGTTCCAGCAGCGTGCACTATTGGTGATGTCGAGTACCACTGCAGTTCATCATCTTATTGCAAATTTACATTCCAGTCAAACAACTGATTCCAGTAACAGTCAGTCAGTTTGCAACTTAAAATTTGAAGGATTAATATCCGGTCCACTGTATGATCAATGATAAGAGTCTACTAAAGCTGAGGCAAAAATAAACGTTATTTCGCTTTTTTTTAGCGCTGGGCATCGCTTTCGTGTTTATATTAACAAGTTTGGACTTGGCGTCCGATAGCAACCGAATGCCCATATTCACAGAATAGGAAAGTCCTTATTAAATGTTGTGACTGTTGGAGCGCCTCTCGCGGTCAGAAAGTATCACGCTATGCGTACATAACAACTGCATTGGAGTTTTAAAAAATCATTTTATATTCATGAATAAAAATAGACTAACCGGAATACTTATGGTTCAGTTCAGGAACCGACAATACACAGAACTGATGACTTATTATATATCGTGTGATGAGTAGATACACAATTTTAATTTGCACTAGTTTCAAAGCGTACTGGAGTTGCTCGATAGTGTAGTAGCACAGTCTAAATAATTACAGTTAACGTGCTGCACTGTCAATCGAGAGGTCGGGGTTCAATTCCCTGTCAGGGCAGAAATTTGGTTCGAAATTCCTGCTCCACGTGTGCCCTCAGCCAACTCAGCTTTAATGATTCTTCATTAAAAATTTGATTCTTCATTATCTAATCTCATTCTACATCAAGTACTCTTGGTGAACGAGCTTTTTCAGTCCTGGACCTACCTTTTGGATCTCTCCCCGTGTCTATACACTCTGCTGAGCAGGGCATTTTTTAACATGTTGACTGGTGGGGAAATTCCCCACCAGCCCTCTCGAATTCCCCACCAGTCCTTGCCCTTTTCCCCACCAGTGAATTTTGCCCTTTTTAGTCCCAAATATTTCTTTAAAATTTGTGTGACCTTATGCACATTGATATAGTGTAAATGCAAACCACAGCAGACGTGAGATCTTTATAATTTATATTTCTTTGGTAACCAACAGTCTGCCCAGAGCCTTCAATTATGGAATTGAAGGCTCTTAGTCTGCCCATAGACGTCTACGAGTCTGCCACACAGGGCCGTTTTTAACACAGGTGCCCGCGGTGCGGCGCACCGCGGGCCCCCGAGCCGAGCGTGTACAGCAAGTTTGTTGCTATTTGCTAAAATGTCGTATGCAAGTCTCAGTCTCACTTCAAATTTCTGTAAAATTTTAAGTGTCAGGAAACACTAGTGATTATATTGATTTAATTCACTTACACTGTTTGCTACATGGTACTGTAATGGGCGTCTTTGTTTAGGCGTATTCTTGAAAATTTAACCTATAGAGTTCAAATGCATTCAGTCGTGTCCGCTAATTGGTATCGTATTTCCATTACCAGCGGGTCTTGTGTTGTTTTTAGCCGATCGCTGCGAGATAACAGGTCGAGCTGGTGAATCACGTAGTGAGAACGTTATACATAATATGTATATTTATATACACACAAATATATATATATATATATATATATATATATGTATGTATATATATATTAACATATATGTAATTGACACAGTCTCTAAGTAATGAGCTTCTTCCCTTAGATGCCGACTAACACACGTGCTGCCAGACTTTTTAAATATACCCCTCTAGCTTCGGAGCCAGTTCCAAGCCTGGACGAAGGAGCAATGCGAATCTATTGGTCTTTGTTGGCACACGGGTCGTTAAACTGAAACTTCTACTACTACGCTTTGTGAGTCAGTCAGGCAGTATTACAGGAACGGAGAAGACGAACACAGGACAATTTCGTAGGAACTGTGAGGGTCGACTGCGTTGAGGATAGAAAAAACTTGATATGCAAATTTGTTCTGTGCAAAAACGTAACCCCCCATAAACAAATTTTATGGGGGGATGCCTCATACTACCACAGCTGCTGGTTATTTGTGAGGGGCAGCCAAAGCCGTGGACTGACTTGGGACACTTGAATATCAGATTAGCTGAACACAGCAGATTCAAGACACATCTCGGCATTTCTGTTTGACACAGGAGACATAACAGCCGTTTTCCCATGCATGCACTGAAGTGTTGCTACACCTCTTCGTAACGTTGCCAATCGGAATCTCGTCCGCTGAACGTTCTTTTAGTGTCCGGCGTCTTTTGAAGATTCCTTTGCGGAGTACACGCTGTATAACGACAACCCATAGGCCCTACATAGCTCTTCCAACTTGGCGTTTTTGTAAATTGAGAGCAATCTAGCAAATGACTTGCAACTGGTCCAAGTTTTAGGCCCTACTAGGGTCACAGTGTGAATAAGCTAGGATTATAAATACCGGGTAATTGATAAATAGGGTATAAAAAACTTATTACCTCGGTGAACAGGTCATGCAGATAGCAACAATAACTACTAGAAAAGCCTTAGATATTATTTTTTATGATATTTATACGCCGTACATGGTATTGGTAAACAATCTGCCGCTCGACCAACACGGACCCCTTTGTAAATTTTTGCACCGACATTCGAGGAACCTTAAAAACGGCCCTGCTGAATCCATTGTATTGTTGGGGGTTGCCACAGCTTTGGAAATATTATCAAAGGGTCGCAGCACTAAAAAGGTTGAGAACCGCTGCTCTAGGGATTGGGATTTATCCAATTTACGCAAGAATAATATTGGGGTCATTCCACGTCAAATCAACCAGTAAAATAACAATTTGCCATCACACCCCTTTGGATTTTTCTGAAATTTTTTGTACATAAACTACATGTAAAATTAGGAATAATAGTGAAAATTTCAGCAGAATATCTCAACATTTGACCAAGATATTAATTTTTTAAATTAATAACCAAAAACCGAATCGCGAGAAAACAGCATGATCCACCAACTTTGGACAGTCATATCTCGGCCAGAAAATATGTTAGAGGGCTGAATATTTTTTTGAGTATTCAGTTTTTTGTGCTCTTTCTAAATATGCAAGAATCTGGGTGGTGTTACCTTTGGGTTTTAATCTATAAATTTTTAAATATTGCACAAAGGCCAATTTTCGCCCAAGTTCCAGACATCATATCAGCAGGCAGGAATGATGTATAGTAATACTTATACTGGTTTTATACTGAGGTACATGGGTGCTCAGCAGACATATAGTTAGTACCTGATTAGTTTCATTATGTCTGTACTTTCCAAGGACATTTTCCTTGCCATGATCGCGAAAGTGGGGTCTACGGCTTGCCCAAAAAGTGAAAGTGAGTGTCTAATGAAGTTCATGAAAATTTGCACATGTATTGAGGACACCTAGAGCTGTCACTGGTGAAAAATTCAGGATGGTGTTCTGCTCCTTTCCTTGTAAATAATTTTTTGAAGTTGACCAATTTTACAGTGTCGCGAGTTGCTGTTAATAGGCCTTGCAGTGCATTAAGGCAACTTTTTATAACCATCTACTTTGAAGCACTTGATTACTAGTATAACTGATTTTATCATTACTATGCTGACAATCAAGATTTCTCAGTTTGCAGTGTAATCCTGCTATTCTTACATGCAAGGGCAAATAAAACCCTATTACAAGTTTACACATGCACATTGTTGTTTATTGACCATTATTAAAGCACAAAGCTTTAATAATGGTCAATAAACAACAATATGCAGCAAATATGCACAGCTGCTTACTTCACCAGGTAGTTACTGTCTCCAAATTCTTCTGATACTTTCTCACTAGTGCAAGCATTAGTAATTCAATATTTGCTGTCTGGTTGCCAACTCACATTTCGATTTTAGCTCTGCAGTTAATGTAGGTAACTTAGGTAAGTCACCACATCCCTCACATTCCGCTTCTTTCTGCCATCCTTTTAAGTTGAACATGCACAATTTTTGAAAGTTTCTTTTGTATTGCTGCTTTTACTTGATCAATCTTTCTTTTGGCATACGCTGTTCGTTCTCGTGCATGAACACTAAAGTTTGACTATAGAGTGCAGCCAATGTCTGTTATGCTTTCATTTAGCTGTCGTAATTCCACATCAGAATAAATAGGTAAAATCACTGCTGCCTTTAAGCACTACTGATGAACTGGAAGCACACAATTTTTGTTGTTCTGGTGATGTTTCACTTTCTTCTTTTTCAAAAACCAATTTTTTCGGCAACTGATGCGCAGCTGGTCTCCAGGATTGACAAGCTTGCTAGTCATTTGCTGAAGATCTTTTGCATTTCGAACAGTGCACTCTGAGTGACTTTTTAACTTTTTGTGCGTCTTTGCACCTATGCAGAAATTCATATCAGTGAAGAAAAACTTGACTGTGGTAGCGACAAATGGTTGCTGAAGCAACTTCAATGTAGAACTTTGTCTTACCAGCAATCAATGTCTTCATCAGAAAATTCTAATAGCCTGCAGAAGCATACAGGTGCTTTTGTGTATACTGAGTGGAGACACTCTTCTTGTCATAATTCACCAAATGTACGTGCTGGAAGTTGGCTTGCCATTGTGACTAATGAATGCAAGATGAATTGTTTTAAATATTTCTGTGTAAAAGTGGTATTAAGATGTTAAAATCTACGTTGAAATTGCCAAACTAACAGTAATCCAATTTTTAATTAAAATTATTGTTAGCAGACTTTGGCCACACGTAAAATATGTTAAATTCTGAAAAGAATGAGCTGTTAAACAGGAATCTTTGATCCCCATGAGTTGCTTAACTTAGAAGAAAATGATCATGAAGAAATTAAGTATCATGAAATTAAGCAAATGATAAATCACAGCTTAATGCCCGCTGTGTCCCTGCTGTTCATTTTCAGCAGACATGAAATCTTACCTTTTGAGCTCAGTAAAACAAAATGAAAGGCCTTTATATTAAGGTAATTTATACCAATTATCAGAGTCATAAAAACACACTTCTGCCATACTTTCTACTGGATGACAAACACAAATATTTAACAAATCACAGCTCCACACAAAATAGCCCAAACATAGCACAAATCAATTACATAAAACAACCTTCTTGTAATTATTTACAATACATTTCCTGTGGATCAGTAGCCTGTGCATGCCTTAAATGTTCAGTTGATATTACAAGGCACATAGATGATTGTAAAAGAAACATACAAGCCAGGAAAACTGCTGTGAACCAAGTCACATATGCTCTCAACATTAACTCGCGACACTGTAAATTGGTCAACTTCAAAAAATTATTTACAAGGAAAGAAGCAGAACACCATCCTGAATTTTTCACCAGTGACAGCTCTAGGTGTCCTCAATATATGTGCAAATTTTCATGAACTTCATTAGACACTCACTTTCACTTTTTGGGCAAGCCGTAGACCCCACTTTCGCGATCATGGCAAGGAAAATGTCCTTGGAAAGTACAGACATAATGAAACTAATCAGGTACTAACTATATGTCTGATGAGCACCCATGTACCTCAGTATAAAACCAGTATAAGTATTACTATACATCATTCCTGCCTGCTGATATGATGTCTGGAACTTGGGCGAAAATTGGCCTTTGTGCAATATTTAAAAATTTATAGATTAAACCCCAAAGGTAACACCACCCAGATTCTTGCATATTTAGAAAGAGCACAAAAAACTGAATACTCAAAAAAATATTCAGCCCTCTAACATATTTTCTGGCCGAGATATGACTGTCCAAAGTTGGTGGATCATGCTGTTTTCTCGCGATTCGTTTTTTGGTTATTAACTTTAAAAATTAATATCTTGGTCAAATGTTGAGATATTCTGCTGAAATTTTCACTATTATTCCTAATTTTACATGTAGTTTATGTACAAAAAATTTCAGAAAGATCCAAAGGGGTGTGATGTACACCCCTGGTTGATTTGACGTGGAATGACCCATTGATTAAATTACAAGCATGCCGAGTACAGAAAGAACCAAGAAACGCAAAGCAGATTTGCTTTTGGATAGCGCTAAGAAATGTCAACAGCTTTCAGATTTATTTGGCCAAACTCGACAGCAAACAATTACAACCAGTCTGCCAACAACCAATCAGGCAACAACAGTTAGGCCTACTAACTTTTAACCTGTGTGAGTAAAGAACCAAGTCAATCGTTAACTGTTGCGAGTCAGGCAGCAAGCGAATGCGAATCGTCAGTTGTAGCAAATGATTATAGCAAATGCAGCAAGTCAATCGTCAATGATTTTTGTGAGTCTAAATGTTTCTTGTTTATTAGACAATTATATAATAATAATAAATATTAAATTAATATTAAATTAAATTATGACATTAAATAAGAAATTAAATAATATAAAATATTATAATGAATAAATTATTAGTAATTATTCCTGTGGCCCACAGCTCAAAAAAGGTTTCTCGGATTCAGTGCTTTTTGACTTTAAATTACGTGCGAAAAATGCCCTTTTTCAAAATTCCCCACCAGTGAAAATTTCTTAAAAAATCCTCTGCTGCTGAGTCGCTACTAGGCCTATCATGTCGTTCTCAACTTCTGCTTATCCACCACAGGCTGCCTGTCATTTGAAGACACAGTCGCAATAAAAGTTACTATAAATCACAACTACTCTCCAAGTCTTGCCTAGCTACTCGATATAGTGCTGGTATAGGCCTACAGGTTGCAGGTCTATACGATGCGGCTTTTACGCGATGCCCTGAAAATTTTAATGTTTCTAGCACATCGGACTCAAATCAACCAAGTACCTCCAAATAATCGAGATGGACTATGGATTGACCCAGTGCAACAAGTGTAGAATAATTAACCAAATCCCCCCCATATTTTGGACAAGTTTACGTCAGTGCCCAAGTAGCCTAATCGTAAACGCGAAATTTCTAACTCTGTTCAGTCATGCCCAGGACACTCGGTTATTCACTAGCGCTACGTCCAGTCAGACGGTTGTACAGAGAAGTTATAATAAACTCATCTAGACTTTGATAGTGACCTCTGCCACATCAGTCAATGCTTGACTTTAAAAATGCTTCCACTATCGCCATGTTCAACGTAGACTCCCAATCTTCATTTAATACTGCAATTCCCTTTTAATCAAATGCGAATTCATCCAAATTGAGCGTCTGCAATTCATACAGAACTCACTTTCCGGATCCGTCATCAGTTCTAGACGATTCGACACCACTCACGTTATATTTGCGCCTCCCTCTTGAGTTGCGCCATTCAATGGCAGCGCTGGAACACCCTTTGCTACATATATTGTACAGCAGAGCTCAAAATAATCTGGTTATATAGCATTACAAAGGTTACGCAGCTGTCAATGTTGGTCATTGGAGTTACCCAAAAGGGCAACAGAACTGTGGTCAAAATGTAGGTTTTGGTTTTACAATTATCAGCTGTGCATTTGAGATATTATTTAATCATGTCAACTGGAATACACATAGGCAATTAATTCCTTTGTGAACAAGCAGTCTTCCAATTTCAGTCTGTCAATGCACATCTGATGCTCAATTTAAATCAAAGTTAAAAACTCATCTACATGTATTCACATTGCACTATGACTAGGAATGCAGCGCAACGTGCTCTTGTGCAATACTTGTCTTGTTAAAGCATGCTACAAGTCCTTTGTTGTATTGTATTTCTTCAAGAAGCGTACAAACTGTTGCCATCGGTTGAAGACGAAAGCAAGCTTCTAGTCAAGTTCCACTGTATGGCTCTCCACAAAGAAAAGTGAACTCCCAGACATCATAGTTTGCCATAGACCGAACAATGCACATACTTCTAGCAAATCCTTGCCACACCTTACCATCCTGTTAGCAAAACGTTCACTTCAGGTACATTCAGAACCTACAGTCCTACATTATTGCATCACTGTTTTGGTTTCATAGGAATCTTAAGATGCTTACTCAATAAAATGCAGACCAAGTCATATCATAGCCTAGTTTCTAACGGACGTCACTAGCAGATTAATATACTACATTCTCATTTAGCCCAATCAAATCTACAACAGCAGTGTTAGTGGGTCAATATTAGGACAACTGAAGCCAGTCTGAAATGTAGGATCAATATTTTCTGGTCTCCCTCCCAACGCATCCAGCAAACGATTCAATAAACAATATTTGTTGATGCCGATTGCTTTTACACTATCCTCAAAACCACTGGCACAGAACACATTCCTCCTAAGCATCAGTATGCTGTAGCTGCACATCACTAGATTCAGCAACTGACCAAAAATGAGCTCGTTTCTGGTTCAGCATTTACTTGGGTAGGCAAAACTGCACATTTTCCCAATACAGATTCAAACTTATATGCCACTGAAGGTGAGAATTTCTGGTAGAATTATATTATGCAAAAAGTTATTATGAATTTACAACACACCACAATCTAATGACCAAGTATCAATCGATGGCACAAAGCAATTGTGAGTGAAGGACTTGATTGAAGTCCCTGCACAGTAAATGTGTTGGGGAAAGCTTGAACCCCAACTATCTGTCACAAGGCAAGCGCTCTAACCGATTGGCTACTGTGCCCATCAAGGTGCCAACTGTAAACTATGCTAAAGTTTTATATATAGTGTATTTAATAGTAAATACAGCAGAAATCTTAATATCAAGTGAATAATTGAGGACACAAAGTAATCCCCATATGGCCCCAGTCAAATTCATGTTAGATGAACAACCAAACAATTTGTACATTATTTTTGTTCATAAACTGTTAATTTTTGTTCTTAAACCGTTAATTTTCAAACATCTGAAGTTTAATTTCGTTTCAGCACTGTTACTTGTACGCATTTGAACATAATGTAATGGCTTTCAAGAAACTAGAAAGGATGCCATTTGCTAACCTAAATGGAGATTAGAACAAGTTCCTTAGTTTTTAGGCACACTGCCTTGAGATGCACTTGTAGTTTGGTTAGAACTTAGACAGTCAAGCAAGCGCTTTGAAAGTTACTTAAAAAGGTAGCAAGGTAAATATCTTGATACATACATACATACAGATGAACTTCTTTTAAAACTTCACATCTTGTAAGCTAGCGAGAAATGCCCCAAAGGTTCTTAAAAAGTGGAAATGCCCACATACATGCCAAATGAGTTCAGGGAACCCTCAAATCATTCTTCTCCAAACCCAATTAGAGAATTATCAAAGTTTCACACACTCTATTGATAAAGACATCCCGTTTATTTTTTAGGATAAAAACATAATCAGTCTTAAGTTGATGCTCTCTCTTATGTCTGAAGAAAGCAATGAACAGACTTGCCTATAAAGTCAGCTATTGCTCGAAATGCCACTTGATCAACTTTTCACACAACAGTGAAAGGTAATGTCTTCGCTCATTCATGTTCTAACATGCAAGCGCTTCAACAAACAGGGATGATAAACAGCACAAACTACTTAATAAAAATACCAGGTTACGTTTCCACAAACTAATGGACAAAACACACAACTACTGAACAGTTTGTTTAGAATTAGAACAATTTCGCACAGTTCGGTGTCTCAACTTTTCAGTTTAGATTTCTTCTTCCTCCTCTTCAGAGACTGCAGCAGCTTCAGCCTGAAACACAAAGCAGCAGCGTTTCAACAATCAAGTTCAGATTAGGTTTAATTCACTGCCAACATGAAACAAAATCAATTCTGTTCATGGGTAACTACAAACTACATATCAACACCACAGAAGATTGAAAATCAAATTACATTCTCTTGTGTTTGGCATAAGGGTACAAGTGGTAATTTCTTCAGCTGTCAAATTTTAATTTTTGTCAACATAAACAGCCTTTGTTGCCATAAGATATTGTTAAACTCTGAATCTTTCATCAAATTTTGAAAACAAATGATAAACATGAAATTGCTAACACTACCTATGGCTCTCTTGGGCTAGCTTTAGGTACTGCTCTTCTTTGACATTAATTAGCCTTTAACATGTTTTGATTATATCTGTTTCAACAGGAAGCATAAAAGACATTTGCAATGGAAAGAAACAGCCGGATATCATCGGCATACAAATTTTAGCCTTTTAGACTTCGTGGGAATGTATCTTCCAGGATTTCACACAAAGACAAGCTCAGTCAGCAGTTGTCTGTGCTGGGCATAACCACAGTGGGGAGGCAAGATCATATCTTAAGTTCAATGCATAATAAAAAGTTAAGTTTTCCTAATTACCTTGTTTTTCTTAGGTGGTCTTCCTCGACCCCGTTTCACACCAGTTTTCTAAAATCGCAAAGTAGGTGTTGTCACAGATTACAAGTAAATTGCAGCAGGTCAAGGGAATTAGACACTAATAACGTACACTGCTACAAAGACTTTGACAACAAAACAAACCAATGATAGTTGGGGTGGAAATTTCTCTCGTCATTTCTACTCCACTTCTGCCCATAGCCACCTCAGCTATAATGACTACACTGGCTGTACACTGTCTGTGAGAAGATCAGATGGCAAGGGAGAGGAACTGGCCACTAGTTAGGGGTCAGCCGGGTAGACATTTTCCACCGAGTACCAAATCCGAGCATTTGGATATACTGTTTGCCGGATCCGGGTACGAACAGAGTACCTTTGTTCCGTATGCGAAGCTTCACATTTTCATGTAGACATGAAAAATTATCGATATAAATTTCTGTACTTGTAATAACTGACTAATACATTTTTAATTTTAAAATAAATAATCAATGAAATGGACTTGACTTTTGTTGTGGACTTCTGGTGTTGGTGTTTTTTGTAATTTTCTTCTTCAAAATCAATATGCTAGATGAAGCTCAAAGCTGGTATTATGAACCTACAAATTCCGGTATGTGAGGCAGACAAGCAACTATTTGTGTGTACAGTATTTGCCGAGGCGAATACTTCCTAGTGCCAAAAAACGGGATATTCGGTCGAGGCAAATGTCCGAGGCGATTTCCGGCTGACCCCTACCACTAGTCCTCAAAATCCAAGGCTAATAAAAATGAAATTGCTGACACTTCATACCCATGGCTCTCTTGGGCTAGCTTTAGGTACTGATCTTCTTTGACATCAATAAGCCTTTAACAAGTTTTGACTATGAATCCTTATGTATCAAGTAAAAAAGCAGTTCAGTGTCAAGTCATGTAACTCACAGAAAAAAGTTGTCTACTAGACCAGTCACCAATTATGAAGACTTCACAGTTTGGAACAGAGATCCCAAAATTAGTTCAGCAACAGACCATCTTTTTATAATAAAACATTTCTGTATAAACTTCACTAAAAGCAGCTAATGGTAAGGCTCCCAATTACACCTTTTACTGAGTTTCTGGTGTATATTAATTATTGGATGTGGACCCATAACCATGAAACAATTCCAATCAACTTATTTTAAGTACAAGGTCTCAGCACTGATGAAGCGCCAGTACCTGATAGTGACAAAAACAATGTTTGCAAATAAACACCAGCATGTATTAAACATTGGTGTCTTTTAAACACTGGGTCTCTTTTCGAGGCCATTACGCTAAAGACGTGGGTACCAGCTCTTGATAAGCAACTCAATATCTAAACTAGCACAGAGAATACACAATGCAGAGGAAAGATGCATCGCTAACAAATTCAGGAGAGTTACAGGGCCATTTAACAGCAGCTGGTATAACAACTCAGCAAATGGCTTAAAAATTCTCAATTGTCCCAATTTATAATATAACTGTCTTAGTTAGAATACAAAGAACGATCACAAGTTTTTTGACAGAAGAGAAGATTTCATTTGTGACAATCAACAAGAGATTCGTGACTTAAACAACTGACAAAAGTATCACCAGCGAAAGTACACTATCATCCACACTGTACTTTTTCATTATGCTGATATCCATAATTTCTGCGTTTAGTTTTCTAAATCAAATGCTTACAATGAGCAGTTTGATTAACTAGATATTAACCTTGGGCATAGTTTCCTTTATGGTTCCCTTGGGTCGCCCACGAGGACGCTTTTCCTCAGAGATTGTTACTTCTGTTGTTTCCTAAAATGTCCACTGGCTTAGAAATGTTTAAATGTGCCAATTAGATTACAAAGAATGATCAGAAGTTGTTTGACAGATTTCGTTCTGATGCCATCAAAAGATTCATGCCTTAAAAACTGACAACTTGTAAAAGTATAACCAGCAAAAGTACATTATCATCTACCACTGTACCTAGCCACTCCCTAACATCCAATTCTTTGTGTTTTAGTTTTCTACATAAAAATGCTTATGATCCGTTTGAGTAATTACAGAATTTACCTTAGGCGTAGTTTTCTTTGTAGTTCCCTTGGGTCGCCCACGAGGACGCTTTTCCTGAGTTTTTGTTACTTCTGTTGCTTCCTAACAAGTACACATATATACTTTCTGTTAGACAATCAATTGAAGAGTTCAACAAGCCATTAAAACAGCTTCATTGGACTGTCCTAGGTAATTGAAACAACACTAAGCATAACATCTTTAAAACCAGTAATCATCAGCTACCATGAATTTCAGTAGGTGCAAAGAATTGAAAGATACAAAACCAACCTGAAAAGATTTTTTTAAACACAGTCCATGTAATTATTACATGGCACATGACGCCAGTTTTCCTCTTTTTTTTAGAGCAAAGCATCTAGCTCTATCTAGGCCTATAAATGACTGGCACTGTCCTTGATTTCAGAATTATTTGCTACCAACTGTAGGTTCCACATTCAAGAAATGAACTTGCTATACAAAAATTATGTATTTCAATTCTCTGTTTAACGAGATCGACTCTAATAGTTCTAATTATAAATTATATTTTGTCTTCAAAACAACTAACCAAATCCTGCTTATGTCTTCCCAATTTTAAACATTTAAACAACACAATAAAACCTTGCATTCATGAACTGTACACTTTGATTTAGTAAAGTCACACAGCACAGTTATGCTCATTAAAGTTATGCTAAATTAAAGTCACCATTCCATTTTTAGCAACTTCTCCAAGGACTTTCCCAATTCAGGATTGTCACAATTATAAATTAATTCATGTACATGTACTATGTTTAAACTATCAACTTTTATTTATTAATACAGTCATTATTATCATGCAAAAAAATCATTTTCAGTACATGTATTAATTTTTTGACAAATGAAGTTCACGTACAGTTGGACACAGCTGGACTCAACTATCTCGCTTATTTCAAATCTTAGATATATCGAACTGTTGACAATGATCCCTTGAACTTCAGTGCACTGCTACCTACCTCCAACCACTAGTTTCCCTGTACATCCCACTAAGGCCCTTAGCCAGCCATCCGTCCTTTAGACTTTTGAAAATTATCTTGGACAGGCATAACTTGTGCATGATTCTCCTCCAGAACCATCCAGCTTCTTCTCTAGAGCCACTGCCAGCGTAGATGACAGTTCTGTAAGGAGCACGGATTGATATTAGGCTCTGCAAACAGCATAGGGGCACTGCAGTCAGACTCGTACGGTGACGGGGCTTCGGGTGGTCGTGACTTCGTACGCTCACGGCGTCAGGTGGTCACGACTTCCAATGCTTTTGAACGGGCTACTCTGTATCAGTGGCGGCGCCGCCGATGTTTGTTGTACGGCTTTTGACGTACCACTTTTTAAGGTAAAACATAATTTTGCCGTACACTTTTACCCAGACCCTCTAATTTGCCGTACTACTTTTCAAATCGTGGCGCCGCCACTGCTCTGTATTTCTGGCTAAGGGCCTGATCCCACCCCAGTCTGCAATCTTCAGTTATGGATCATTTGGTTGAGTCTTGATGTGCTTTGCGTGTTGCTGCCCCCAAGGACGGAATCAACCATCAATGTTTATCCGTTGCTCGAACTATCTTTCTGTTTTCAAGAAATGCCTCAAAACTTACTATTTCTCATTGGCTGTCAAACATCTAGATAATTAATTGCTCTTCACCTGGCGACTGACTAACCGCTCCTCAGATTCACATTCCTGTGCGACTTTCAGTGCATTAAAAATGTTCATAATAATAACAATAACTGTTCAAAACTGCAGTTGAAATACGGCCCCAGTGAAAGCCATGTTCTGATTGCCAGTCAGAGCAAGGACATTCAAGCATACATGGGGCAATTATAATTCTTACTGTCTTTATTAATCCTTTTATGGTCTTCTTTGTATGTCATCCAGTAACAAATTCATACTATATTAATATTTAGCCTGCTTCCTGAGAGCAACCTCGTCATCATATATCGCAGCAGTGTACCTCTGGGAGGTGTGTAGTGAATTCCTGAAATCCCAATCCCCGAAATTGAAATTACACCAGATTGCTTAAATCTCTTTTCTAAGTGAAAGCAACATTATTTGTGCAAAACTAACTCTTCTGGATATTTTAAAAATACTATTCAAGATGTTGTCTGAATAGTCCACACCTATTTTCAGGATTCAAATGCTTGGTAGAACAACTGTTTTCAGGAATTCAGTTAATTTTACATTTTTACCACTTTCAGGGATTCAGATAGACCCAACTTCTGGACAGTGTGGAACATATAACTTTTATGGTAATCAAGAAAATTTGCCTCCTACTTCATTAACCACTCAGTCAAACATACAGTGTATGAATTCACCACACTGATGATGTTTGCTGTCATTAGACAAGTATTCAAGACTGTAGCATTCCTACAAAATTCTGCCATTCAAGCATCAGCCAAAATAACGTTAAATATAATTTACAAATAATTATACTGTGGCCATAGTTTAGAAAACATAATAACACTTTTTAGAACGCATATTCAATCACATTACCAGCAGTCACTGCAAAGCAACTTCTGGCTCCCAACAAAGCCACGGCAGATATATTTCTGAAATTTCTATTCAGAAATGTTGTATTATTTTCATTGCATGTATGCGTATCACCAGCTGAATAATAAAATGATGGATAATATAAATAACTGCAAAAATAAACTTAAAAGTAATAATCCTAAAAATAATAAATTATACCCCGGTCGTTTCGTCTTCCTCTGAGGATACTGGTATTTCGGCTTCTTTTTTCGCCGGCCTTCCTCGGGGACGCTTGGCCTCTGGCGCCTGTTCAGCAGCCCCTTCCGTCTCTGCTGGTGCTGCGACCACCGCATTTCGCTTCTCCTTCTTCCCTGCAGCCTTTCCCGACATTTCTGATCGCTAGAAATGCAGATGAAATATGTATAAATTGCAGTTCGAGTCTATTCGAATTTGTGGAGCCTACTCCCGACACAAAGCCCGCTATCAAAATGTCTACACCTACGCGGATCACACCGAATGCGAATCTGATGCTAAATTGGCAAAAGCTTTTGTTATGCTTCGCATGATGGCGCCAAATTTCAGCGTTACTAGACTGATTCCCTGCCTTCGCAGAAATCCAAGAGGCGCGAATTGAACTTGAATGTATACTATCCAATCACAGCGCTTCAACGCAACGGAAGGAAGTAAGCAAACGAATTTTAATCGTTCAGTAAACCAAACCAAATTGATTAGCAAATACTCAACGCAGAAAGGTTAACTCAACGACCTCTTAACGGGTTAACTACGGCATAAAATAAATAGTAAGGGATGTTTGTGGTCACATTAGTAATTCAACATTAGTCTGCATAAAATTTCCACTCGAAACTAAAGTCTGAAGCTTTCAAGTGGCACTATACAAATTTAAAGTTTACGCTGGGACTTAGGCCTACGCTTAGTCCCAAGTTTACGATTACGATTTGCAGATCCTTTAGTTCTTTGTATATCAAGCACTACTTCTGTTGATATAATATCTTGTAGTTGCTGACTGTAAACCTTTCCTCTTTAATTAGGCTTTTTGAGAATCGAATCTGTTAATTTATTATTAGGCCTACTAACTGTTGCTCTAATTTATCTTGTTTTGCTTTTGTGCTACGATTGTTTGGTGAAATAATTCGGCATTTTAAGCAAACCGACCGTACATGTCCGCCCATTCACAATACGCTGCATGAAGCTTACGGTGCTTACCGCATTTTGGGTTTTAAAAAATCTGATCCGAAGTATTCTACCTCTGCTAATTTCCGTAACTCAGAAAACTGCAACAGTTTCAGTGGTGCGACGCGCTTGCGAATGTTAAACTGGTGTGAAAAACCCTATAGGCCTATAATTATAGAGGAGTTTGAAAAGCGTCGTAATTAAATACTCATTATCCTAAAGAAGTTTCACTGTTTGGGAGCTTTTTAAAAGTAAAATCGTCATAATGCCACCGATGATATTAGATAGTATCTTTAACAAATTTCTTTTGAAGCGTTTGCACGTGGAGAATAGCCTATAAATAGGCCACGGGCCGATTTTTTTATTAGGCCTACGGCTAGGATTGAATGGTCTCTATAAGTCCCAACATCTTGAAAAAAATGATATTTTTCGCTTGTAATTTTAAGTCAAAAAGTAGCCTATTGAATCAGAGAAACTTGGAACAGGACTTAGGTCTATATTTTAAATATTTGAACTTTCAAGCAGTCAAATTATCGAAATAAAACAAATTATCAAGATGAAACAATTAAAATTTGTAATTTTATACAGAATAATTTCAAGTCCAGCAACAAGCATTGCACAACTGTAGACAAGAACAAGAAAAAAATAGAAACTACTATATAGTTTCCCAGGTCTGTGTGTCCTATGATAAACGCTGTGGAATGTATGGAATGTGACTCATGGCCTGCCCTTCCTCCATCCCTCGCTCCCTCCCTCCGTCCCTCATTATGGCACACGATATGACGGGAGGTTGAGGGGAGCAGGAGCAAATACTGACTAATTAGCCTAAGCATAGATTGGTCACGAGCACTCTATTGTTCGATCCAGGGTGGGAGGGAGGGAGCGAGGGAGTGAGGGATGGAGGGAGAAAGGGAGGAAGGGAGGAAGGGAGGGAGGGATGTTCAAATGTCTGACTCGCAATGAGACTTAATTATAATCAAGCATTCCAATAAACAAATTCTGTTCTATTCCTATCAATCCATTCATTTTCTGTTTAAACCCGTCATATTTGACGGGCAAATACTCTAGTAGCACTGATAACTAGATTAGCCTAGAGCCTTAAACGGTAGACCAATTATTATTATTATTAATAGCTAATGCAGAAAGCGCCATAATGACTCACTGGCCAACACATAATTTGTTGCCTCAAATGTTAGAACTGTTTCTGGGTATATTTGACCTCCTGATTCCAGAAAAGGCACCAGTTTTCTCCCAGCAGGTCTATTTTTCGACATATAGAACTTTATGCCATATACCAGTCCATAAAACATAAGGCTATATAGTTATAATTAATTATGTAGTGCTCAATATAATTATGTTATACACTAAATAAACGCAATAATACAAATACTTCAAAGAAAATGGTAGTACCTGAAACTGTACTTATATGATACCAAGCAGAACAAGTTTGTTATAAAAATTTCAAGTCATTCGACACCAAAGAAGCTCCTTTTGTACGATTTCCGAGTGTGGCATCTGCCGGAACAATCGCGCATAATATTCCAGCAATAGTCTGCCATCATGTGTGCATCCCATCTTCCTTGATATCGATTTTCCATTGTTTTGATGTCTTGGTGAAATCTTTCA